>CAJUYH010002463.1:8625-48522 GCA_910591685.1 Galerucella tenella
TCTACAGATAATCTCTGCAACAGAGGATAAAACTGTATGTTTCAGATATTAATAATGTTGTTAAAATTACTTACTTCAATTTCATTGGAAATACTGGTTATTTCTGATACAGGTTCCAAATCGTTGTTCAATTTACATTCAAAATCTGGTGTTTCGTCCACACTCATACTCTTCATGGATAATGAATCGTCACAGGATAAATTAGTTGTTGAAACGGCTTGTGAGCCGTAACCACTAGAGCTTGATGATGGTGTATTGGGTTTCGGAGCAAATTCTGTTAATGAATCCAGTGTACGTGACATTGGCAATGATTTTTTGGCGAAAGTTTTCTTGCGCTGAACGTACTAAAAAACACAGTCTGTTTTAGTATGGTAGAAAGATATTATAAAAATTTCCAAGCTTTACAATCCTTCGAGGGTAAATGTGAGCGCATTGACTCTTAATACTTACATTGGTTTCTGTTTTTCCATTAATTCCCTCTTCACCTTGTTCTTCGATTGGATCGTCCATTAAAAGATCGAAAGAATGTTTTCTAGGTAATAATTTTGTTGGTTCCTCATGTAAGGTCGTCATTCTTAGTCCCAGTTTTGTGTTGGCTGGAGACACCATTCCCGGAAAAACTAAACACATAAAATATTGTAACAATAAAAATATGAAACAAAAAAATGTACAGGTGCAAAATAAGCAAACTACATGAAATAATAGTAAAATGAAACTAAATTGTTCAAATCTTAACAAGAATTAAATTTAGGTAATCGAGTCTCATTTGATAAATAATACAGTGTGGAAACCACTTATGGAATAAAATTCTTTATGTCATTATTATAGAAAATTATAAAAAATGCCGAGACACGTCAACTTTTGAATTGAGTTGTGCGTTATGTAAACATAAATTTAAATGTACAGGGTGATTCACGCAAGTATGCCATAGTCGGTGTTGTTTTTTTTTAATGAAATACCCTGTATATTTGCAAATTTTTGAAATCCGCTTAATGAACCGATTCCAACAAACTAAATAATGTATGGTCAATTATGAATTATACAGGGTGAAATTTTAAAATTAATAATTCATTACACTTGAAATATTGGTACTTTTTTAAATTAGCTAAATATGGATTTATCAAAAATCTAAGCTAACTAATTATTAGACGTATTTGTATAATAAACAAAACCTGCTACGCCCATGAATGTTATCATAAATACCTAAAAATTGCCTAAAAACGCCAATAATTAGACAAAATCGGTAAATAATGTGGATTGTTTTAAATCGGTAAATAATGTGGATTGTTTTCTATTCTGTCAGTTGTTGATGTGTTGACAGTTTATACTGAAAAAGTAAAATCTTTGTCAAACACTCTTTCCTTGTCGACATAACAATGAAATATTTAACTGAGACTCACCGAATTGAGATTTTAATGATGATCGGGTACGGGGATAACTGCAGAAGTCAAGTTGAAGTGGCAAACTTATTTAATCACAGGTATCCCAAATTGCCTAATATTTCACAAAGTACTATGTCTAAAATTCATGCACATGAACTTGGACATGTCAAACCATGGAAAAGAAAACCACACTTCATTGAAGATGATGTGAAAGTGGATATTTTGTTAAGTGTCGAAGAGAATCCAACTTCAAGTACACGTCAAATTGCCCGTGAAAATAATGTTAGTCATACAACCGTTCTAAGATGTCTTCATAAAGAAAAACTTCATCCCCACAAATGAACTTTTGTGCAGGAGTTAACAGAAGACGATCCAGATCATAGAATGGATTTCTGCGGAAGATTGATGAATAAGCTGAACAGAAATGAGATAGCTATTGGTACCATTCTTTTTTCTGACGAATCAACATTCACATTGAATGGAGAGGTAAACCGACAGAACTGTAGATATTGGTCAGCAGAGAATGCTAATTGGATGCGTGAGATACATACTCACGCGGTATCATAGGCGACCATATTATTGGTCCTATATTTATAGATGGAAATTTGACAGCTGAAAAATATTTAAATATGAAGTTATTCCTGCGTTGGCAAACTTATATCCCAACGCAATAGATCCTAGCTTACCGAATGAAAATGTTTGGGTCCAGCAAGACGGGGCAACACCCCAATATGCTTTAATGGTAAGAACTTATTTAGATGAAATCTTCCCCAATAAATGGATTGGACGAAAAGGTACTATTGAGTGGCCAGCTAGATCGCCAGACCTTACGCCGTTAGATTTTTTTCTGTGGGGTTATCTCAAGAACAAAGTATATGCAACACAACCAACTAGCATTGTAGACCTCAAAGACAGGATAACTACAGAAATACGGAATATTTCACCTCAAACTTTAAACAAAGTTAAGGAGTAGTTCTATATAGGAGACTGTGCTATTGCCAACAACTAGGTGGAGAACATTTTGAGCATTTATTTTAATGTATTAAAATCAAATACATCAGGTATTTTATGTATGTTTAATAACTGTAAAAATAAAAATTTCACCCTGTATAATTCATAATTGACCATACATTATTTAGTTTGTTGAAATCGGTTCATTAAGAGGATTCAAAAAATATGCAAATAAAAAAAACAACACCAACTATGGCATACTTGCGTGCGCGCATTTTTTATAATTTTCTAAAATAATGACATAAAGAATTTTATTCCATAAGTGGTTTCCACACTGTATAAATAAAAACCTAGATAAATAAATAAAAGCATGATACATCAGTAACTTAAAAAAAAATATATAACATGCCACCTTTCAATGAAGAGAAAATGATTTGATGTCACACTTAATAAGTATTATTACATAATACGACTAACAAAAATAAATTAGGAACAAAGAAAAAAGAAAAAAAATCAACTACACCAAAAGTTTCAACATATCAACATACGTTTGGTACTTGACGGTTGTTGCAATCTCAACGAGTTCAAGTTTAGGGTGAGATTTAAGAATGTAGGACGAGCTGAAATATTAAGATATATTTAGTTTATATTACATCGGTAAATATAAACGTGCTTCGACATAACGATAACCATTTCTTCTACACATATTTTAAATCGTTGTGATTTCAAGTCACTAGAGACTTAGTTCCAATCTAACAAAAACACAACATGCAGGTTAGCCAATTGGAAGTTCGAAAACGAATCTAGTTTTGTACATTAAAACGTAGTTCAGTCATATGGTACGTAAGAATTTTCCAGGATTTGGAATTTCATAGATTTTGAGGTGCTCCTTTCGAGTTTCTTCGCCACCTCATATCTTTGAAATAAGAGGTATAAAAGTAGAAATTTGGAACGAGCACATTAAAATCTATAATATTATCCATTTTTGAAACTTCCGGAAAATATTTCCAGATAAAACTACCAAATGACTGTACAAAAGACTGTTCTCAATAATATTCCTTAAATATAAAATGTCAACTTCAAAAATTGATAGGAAGTTAAACTCAACATTTTCGAAGAACTTATTGTATACCAGTCTTGAAGAGTTTTTGAAATATTCATGTCTATTTTTACTACACATGCTCACGATGCACCCGGTACTTTTTTGGGGTTGGTTAGAATAGCCTAGGTCTCCGTGACTTTGGTACAAATAAATTGGGCTGTAAGGAACACTTTGTACAATAAACGAATTATTAATAATGTTGTATGTTTATGTACATAAAATAGCGAAAAATGATTCCTAAAAATTGTGAATAAAATTGTCTACTAACCAAATGAAATTACTGAACCTAAATGATTAATTTATATCTAAGATATAACTGATAATAAATTGATAAACAGCCTACGTACATTTTTCACTAATATATAATTTTATTGCAAATATTTTGCCACAGTATTCAGCTATCTCTGAACCGAATTTTTGTCAATTCAAGCTAAAACTAAAATGGCAACTTATATCCATAACATGCTGTTTTTATCCATATCTACATCACAACCAACACAGAAACTTGAAAGTTTAGCTTTCTTATATGCTATAACAAAGACTTTCTGGTCAAATAATCAACAATTCTACGTATGCTTAACATTTTTTTAAATAAATTGGTCGTAATTTGTGACATTTTATATCTCGTCATTTGAATCAAATGTGAAACAAGCATTATTAGCATCATTATTCCTACACTGTATTTTTCATTCGACCACTTTTTCTAACATGACATGGCGGTGAAAATTAGTACAATTTCTGCATTAAATTTCAATAAATCATTAATAATCATCAATAAATCATCATCACAAACGCCTTGCATTTGTTATCTCCTGTTTGATCTGACAGTCAGTAGCCAATTAGTCTAGGAGGAATCGGCGCATGAGTACCGAAAACTATTCCACCTCAATTTTTTTATGCGATCCTCTTAAAATTGCCCTACTGATGATATAAATGCATGTTGCCATGTACACCACTGGATCAAAAATTGAAAAATATTTTTCCATCAAAATATGCCCTTTTACATTTAAAAGGAGCCTGCCAAATTTCAAATCAATTTATTCATCCATTTTCAAGTTATCGAATTAAAACATTCAATTTTTCAAAACTTCAACACCCTGTAATTCGAAAAGTAAAGAGGCTGGACCCCTTAATCTTTACATCATTTTGTCCAATTTCACGAGAGGTATCTACATGCAAACGTTGTAGGTGTCATTTGAAAACACCCTGTATTTTTCATGGGTCGAAATTACCCAAATTTGAGATTTTTCGAACCTTAAGAAATTCATATCTTTGGAAATATCAACTTTAACGTGAAAAGTCATAGGACCTTTTTTATTGGTATTTCAATAGAGAATATAAAAAAAATTCCGGTTGAAAAATAACAATTCCTTGCAATTGTTTAAACAATTTCGGTTTAAACAATATGGCACCGGGTTACCCCATGTCAACATGCATTTATATCATCAGTAGGGCAATTTGAAGAGGATCGCATAAAAAAATTGAGGTGGAATAGTTTTCGGTACTCACGCGCCGATTCCTCCTAGACTAAATGAAAAAGGCCTTAGTTTTTATTAATTTAAGAAAAAACAGAAAGCTTGCCCTACCATTTCTGTGATAGTATCTTTCTAACTACAGTTTTAACATAGATTTGAGAAGCAATTCACAATCTCAAAACTTGTTTCCAATTTAGAAGACAAGCAGGTGACGGTTTTCAATTGTCACATTATAATATCCACCTAATATAGCAAACTTAGTATGCAAGCCTCCATTTTACCTGAGAGAATGGAGCCTTGTGGTTGCACGAAGAAAATTCAATGAAAAATTAGTAACTTATTTGAATCAATTGTTACACCAATTCATATGTATTTTAGTGTGTTTTTAAAAGTGTTTTAAATATTCGAATTACCACAAAAGATATGTCTCATAGTGGCGACACCTGCTAGTAAATTTAATCAATTACAAAAACAATATTAGACAAATAACATAAAGGTAACTTTATATCAAATAGTATTGGCGACGACGTAAATTTGTTTATTAAATTAAGATTTGAAGAACAAATGTTAGAAAACACTAGTGATCCAACCAGTGTCTGAAAGAAACGAGTACTTTTGATAGGGATATGAGTATACCAAATCCGGTCTGCAAGTGATATCGTCCATTCTAATTAGAAACCAGCGTGGTTGGTTATATCCAGATATACCAACCCCGTTTAACTAATTGTCTGTCGGGGAATATAGCCCGAGAATTAGATGTTTCTTCCTAAGGAACGGTTCCACAGTAAGTACAGTTCCAACTTTATTTCAACTAACGATTATCACAGTCAAGGTTTACTCTATCTAACTTACACAAATTCACAGGAGCAGTCTATAAGTACTAAATATTTTCATTTCCTAATATATCAATATTTCTAAGTATTTTGATTCTATCGCTATCTCCTCTACCAAAATTATTTCAAGACTTTTTTCGGTATACAATATAAGGACTAAAATAATCGTTCAACATACCTAGTCCTCCAAATTTGGGTGGTGTTAGCTCATTGTCTTTTCCAAACGATGACCGTCCACGTGAAGGTGTTGAACCTAATTCACTGTTTAGTTCAGATACGCTTTCTGATCTTGACATTTGTAAAGATTCACTACTGAGGTCTAAGCGCATCAACTAAAACAGATACATCATTTATGGTTAGACTGTGATTTTTTTATCGTTCATATTGTACAATTTTAGGTGACATGCTTGAGGTAGATAAAATGTTTCAAGGGCATATCGCAAATATTAGACTGTGACAATATTATTTGACATATAACAAGCTCTGAAGGGAGGAATGAATATGACATGAAAACCTAATTAGAAGGTCAGTTTGAATTCTTTTGCAACATGCACCTTTGACTGTGTATGTGGACATCACACAACGTGAACAGGCACAGGAATTTTTAGTACCAGCTACTGGGCGATGGAGTTCAAGGATGAAGTTTTGTTATGTGGTCAGATTTGTAGTGACTTGACGTATTTATAAAAAATTGGCTAGGGATTTTCGTTGCACGTACAACTAGGGTTATCGTGGGCAATGAATAAATAATTGGAGTGGTTGAGGATATAGTTTGTATTAATTGTCCAGTCTCGGTTGTGATAATTTACAAGGAAAGATATAACACAGCTGAAATATTGCCTCAGTCTATATTTTTATTAAAAACTGTGTATGCATTATCTACTTTCACAAATTTTAAGCATATAAAGCGTGACATTAACCATTCACATACCCCGTTTTTGTTTTCCAAAGTCTAGGCAGCAAAAATAAATAGTTCATTAATACGCACTAAATAAAATGTGATATAATAAGCTGTTGAATACATTTATTATCATAGCGCAAGCAATTGATATAGTAGGTAGTGAAATAAGTAACAATTAACATAATGTCTGTTCAATGCAGCGGTATAATAGTCACTTCGGTTCTCTTTTCAGAGTGAATCCTTCACGCTATTGCACGTTTTAATAACAGACATGTGCACCGTTTGTTCACTATATCTATCACTGCTACTATATTTATCAAATATATAGAATTAGTGGTGAATAAAAATCTAATACATTTTGTTTATACAAGTATACAATTAAAAGGAAGCCAGCTGTAAAAAGAAAAATTACAATAATAAGAAATGAAAAGCCAGCACATGGAAGAGGTTTTAAGTTCTAATAGGTCAGGAAAATTAGGTAAAAAAACAACCCAACGACGGAATAATTATCTTCTGTAATTTCCTTGTGGCATTATTTATTCTTTTTTCTTTTATTTTTTGGAAATCAAACCACAATAATGTTTTTTATTTTTTTATTTCGACGTTTCGGTAGCGTTCCAGCTACCGTTGTCAAGATTAACTAATAATAAAATAGTTTTTGGTCCCTATCTGACACAACGAAAAAAATGACAACTAGACAATCAATAATATTTTGAAGTTCAAGACTACAAAACTTAGTTGTCAAATTTTATTAAGGTCCATTCATAGTAGATCACATCTCTGGTAAAATGTGAAATAAAATATTTTATTTTATGACATTCTAACGATATGATAGTCTACTACAAATGGAATCCAGTGAAGTGCACGTTCCAGAAACGGTTTTTATTGGGATAGCGCTTTTTTTCGCTTATTTTGGAAATGTTGTTAATAAAACGCGTTTGTTGTTACTTTTTTGTATATGATTATTTTTGTTTTCAAAATATGTATAACTCAGTTTGGTGATTTTGTGTATTGAAGTGTGTATCGATTAACAACTATTCCAATGATATATCATAAGAAAACCTGGATAAAAACTTATGATGTTATCCTGATAACGTAGGTAATTGATTCTTGGAAATTTCTCTTTCTAACATTGGTAACCAAATTTGAATACATTCGGCTGAAATACTAGCTTCACATTTATCTGCATTTAGTTGTATTAAAGCACTTTCTTTGTCGAATCCCATTGAATTTTATACCCCTCTACCCAAAAAAGTAACAACAAACGCGTTTTATTAACATTTCCAAAATAAGCGAAAAAAAGCGCTATCCCAATAAAACCGTTCCTCGAACGTGCACTTCACTGGATTCCATTTCTAGTAGACTATCATATCGTTAGAATGTCATAAAATAAAATATTTTATTTCACATTTTACCAGAGATGTGATCTACTGTGAATGGACCTTAATAAAATTTCACAGCAAAGTTTTGTAGTCTTAAACTTCAAAATATTATTGATTGTCTAGTAGTCATATTTTTTTCGTTGTGTCAGATAGGGACCAACAAATTTTTTATTATTAGTTAATCTTGACAAGGGTGGCTGGAACGCTACCGAAACGTCGAAATAAAAAAATAAAAAACATTATTGTGGTTTGATTCCCAAAAAATAAGAGAAAAAATGACGGAATAATTCTTAACTGAGTAAATCCAGTTGGAACAGGGAGGAAATGGCATAACAAATGCAGGAATATATTCAACATTTGAATGTTTTCCATGCATTAATACTCTCTCCGTTTTAGTTTTCCCCGTTAGGAATTTTTCGGTCGAAAAAGATAATAATTTGCCTATAAGCTTGTTGACAGATTTGATACTAGTTATCAGCGTGAGATAAACACAATAAATCTCCTAGTTATATACATACATATTATTCTAATACAAAAATTGTAAAAAGTGAATCAATAAAAGCATACACAGACTGTCTTTTTTAGCATATGGTAACAGAAATTGATGTAAATAGTCGAAACGTCGTATCCAAAATTTACTGGAACATGTGACCAAATAAAACTTCTCTTTTCCATAATTTCTGCATAATAGTTACCTTTTTATCAGAATATAGAATTGTTAAAAGAAACAGTCTGTATTTGTGGAATGTAATATTGAAAAGCCAATTTTTTTTGGAAAAATATAGTGAATTAGACTGTTTCAAAAAAATCGGTCATTTTTTTTAAATATTCTGAAAATATTGTTAGACATGACGGAAATAAAATACTGTAAAAGTTTGAACGCTTCACGGTACCTCTTAATATAAGTAAGAAAACAAGAGTTCAAATTTTACAGTATTTAATTTAATTTTCAGTATATTCAAAGAAAAATAATCGAGTTTTTTGAAACCGTATAATGAATATAAACAAACGCTTACCTGAGAAAAGTTAGGTACACTGACTGTCTTTCTCATCAACGGTTGTCCTCTAGCTTGTAATAACTCTTTAACTGCTACACTTTGACGTAGTCTGTCTAATGTTAAAATACTTTCCACAGCGCTAACACCTCTTGTATATTTTTCTAAAAATTAAATATTTTGTAAACAAAAACTACAGAACTATAGATTTTGTAAACTGCTTAATATAAGAACACTAAAGATTACACCTCACCTATGTAGGTTTCGCCGTCAAACATTGAAGAATTTTCTCCGGAAGCTGCTAACTGTGCCAGGCTTTCTCTACCTTCTAATTCTTCACTGGCTTTTGGTACATTTGAAACCACTAAATATGTTACTCCACAAGATGTTACTAAATCAGTTCGAACGATTTTTGATTTGATCTGATTTTTTATTATATCTGTGAACTTTTGTCGTTTATAAACGTTGATTGCTAATCGTTTTCTCAAGACAAGATCCATCGGGGCTGGATGAGACAGTCGTACTGTTACACGAAGTATCATGTACACTCTCTCATTGGCTAGAAAAATAAAAATTGAATGCACAAAGAGTGGAAAAGACAAAATAAATGCATACCTTCTGTAACTTTGTTTAAATGTGGACTGTCATGGATTGAAGAATCCCACCCTGCAACTGCGCAAACATCTTTTTCTAAATGACTCAGGATTCGCAAACTATAAAACTCTTTTCCATCTTCTTTTGGTAGAATAGAATTAACACCTGCAATTGTTACTTCTTCTCCAGCTGGGTTTGTTGATAAATCGTCGGCTGTAATCAATATATTAGTCATTTAACAGAACATTGATGATCAGTAACTCACCATTTAAATCTAAGAATAATACAGGTACATGGGGTTCCATGCCAGGAGGCGGACTCCACATTGCTGGAGCTCCAGGTATGCCGGTTCCAGGTTGAGGTATATAAACAGCATTGTTTTCTTCCGTCAAATTAACTAATTGTTCCATCAAACTTTTTTCTCTTTCAATATCTTGTTCTGTTTTGTTATTTTTTTCGGACAAATTTTGTAGCTGCTGATTTAGATATTGCCTCCTTTTCTGGAGAGCGTCACTCCACTTTTCTCTTAGTACAGTTAAGTCTTCTTCTTGATATGAATCCAAAGGTTTCTGTAGTCTACTTCTTACAATAACACCACCTACTTCAATTTTAATAATCTCTTGACAAATTATGGGAAGTGTGCCGGAGTTTTGTACTGGCTTTACCCTAACTTGAATTCTTCGTTGTTGGCCTTGTCTTAGTTGATAAATTCCCCCTGTCAACATGTCCGTTCTCATCGCAACTTCCACAGCTCCATATTCACCTTGATCGTTCAATTCTTGTATTTCTACCCAAAGTTCTATTTTTCTAGTAAGTTCCGACCATCTGTCTAGTAATGATCTAGCTGTAGCAAGCTGTTGTTCTACGACTTCCCAACCGGGTTTGTATTTTGAAAATCCAGAACTTCTGTTTCCCCAAACTTCTATGGACAGTGCTCCTTCAGTACAATGTTCCATGAACTCTTCAGAAAGGTTAACTGTGAAATCTTGTGAATGATCAAATTTAACAGTTGTTGGTTGGCCATTCACACTAGAATCAGTAGCATCAGGTACTACAACGGCTTCTGGATAGCCCCAGAAGGAATACTGACAAAATACAAAGTTAGCGAGAGAAAGAGGTAAACCGGAGGCTTGTTTTATACTGACGCGGATTGTGACTTGTGAAGTGCCTTGTTCTTCTTCGTCATGACTACATTCAGACGAATTATCTGAAGCTGCTTCACAAATTCTGTCTTGAGGAAAATATCCAGCTACTCTACTAAGTTCAACCTGTAAATGTTCAAATTTAATCATTTTTACTTTAAATGTTGTTACATATTCTTACCTGTAGTCTACCTGCTACTTCTCCTTGTTGGCTAATAATGGGTGTGTGATAATCTAAAGTTACTTCGTGAAAGAGACATTCAAGAAATATGTTAGCGACTCCTATTAAGTTATGCTCTTCTTGCGATTCGAAAAAAGGATCTGGTCCTTTGATCTCATTATTGTTTTCCTGATCGTTTTCTATGTCTCTATGTTCGGCATAAAATTCTCTCATATCTATTAGCTTATTTTCTAATTTTTCCATCGACCACACCTGACTAGAATTATTTCGTTTCACTAATATTGCAGGTTCACTCACAAAAGCACCTTTCTGTAAAATTATTATAAGAAAAAATAAATAAATAATCCATCTAGCTAATTAAAAATGAACTTACTCTTCTATTAGGACTTAAATTAGCAGGAGGAATCTGTAAGGTAACACTAAATTTAGTCTGTCGGCCAATTTCTTCGGCAAGAAAGTTTGCTTCAGTAACTAACGAATTTGCTCGAAGTATATCTTCTTTTAATTGACATATACTTCTTCTGAACGTCTCATCTCGTTCATGCGCCCATCTTTCCACTTTCATCTGAGTTGTGGGGGTACACGGTGCAGTCTTACTTAAACCAATTCTAAGAGGATCATATGAATATGGAGCGTAAGGAGTTGATGGAGACACCATATTGCGGAGCTGCTGGAATTGTCTTTCGTACTCAACACGCTGCTTCTCTAATGCCACTGAAAATTACATAGAACGAGGCGTACTTTTCTGCTAAAGAACAACATTTTTCAAATACTACCAATAATTTTTAAATAGACTATAACTTTTATTTATAGTTTTTGTTTCAAGACATTTTCTGGAAAATATTAAAGACACCAACGTAATTCCACAAGTGATTTATAGTATCGTATAATTTTTTGATTAATTGAATTGATCTGAACTCATTTAATAAATTTGACGTACCTTGTTTGTCTTCCTCATGTTGTTTTTCAAGACGGGCGATTGCAGTCTGAATTGGGTCATTGCTAAGTTCATTCGTCATTAATTCGTCCCTCGCAAAATTGTAATCAATATTTTGTGCTGGTGTTTGTGGCTCCGAAGCAGCAGCTGAAAGGAAAAATTAATGATCTATCATAGGCATAAATTTTATAAAGCTGAACCTGTAGAATTGTAAGTAAGTAGTCCAAACCAATTGTATTTATCAAATTTATTCCAAACCAATTGCATCAACGAATAAATTAAGATACCAAAAACTATTTCAAAAAAAGGAAACATTGATAATCATTGTTGCCAATCTTGTTAATAGGAATAAATGTTGTTACCTCAACAGGTGCTGAATAAAAACTGCAGTTTCACTGTTACAATGATGAGAGAGCGAGATGAATATGTATAAACGTTATATTTGGTTTATTTGTTTTAAGATAATGATAAGTCAATATACTTTAGCATATTTCTACGCAAAGCACGAAGATCTTATAAAGATTAAACAGGCACATTTTAGGTATTTACTACTGAAACTAGCGAGATAAAAGTCGCTTTATATAATGACCTCTAGATATGGAGGTGGAAAGTGTTGCAGAAAGAACAAGATACAGACTAAGTAGAGAGGGAATCATTAAAAAAAACCACCTCCTCACTTCTTAGAAATCAGACAACCTGGGACATGCCACAAGACGGTATGATGAAAAAGTATCTTTTCAAAGAAATTCGTTACGGAAATTAGCAACAAGAAGGAATGGGATCCAAATACCATTACCAGACTTGGAAAAAATGCCATTCAATGGTACACAGACGGCTCAAAAGCAATAGAAGGAACTGGGATAGGAGTGTTCGGGCCAGGAACCAAACACTCTGAAAGCTTGGGAAAAACCCCAATTATCTTTCAAGCGGAAATCCACGCCATAAGAAAGTGCGCCCAGTTCAATATTGATAAAGGATACAGAAGACAAAGGATTATCAGAATGTCGGATAGTCAAGCAGCCATTAAGGCACTGAGCTCTTGTGTAATCAGTTCCAAAATGGTGTGGGAATGCCTAGACAAACTCAATGAACAACATAGTCACCTTACTATGGATTCCAGGACACACTGGAATAGAAGGAAATGAAATAGCAGATGAACTAGCAAAGAGGGGGACTGAAATACCTTTCTGGGGGCCTGAACCCTTTTGCGGAATCAGCCCCAATGTAATATTGGAAGAAATAAGTAAAGCCGAGAAAAAGAGAAGATCTGACCATTGGAAATATCTAGTAGGGCTTATACAATCAAAGACTCTCCTGGATGACTACAACCTGTTGAGATCAAAAGAATGCATAAGTCAAAGTAAAACTGCTCTAAGAGTTTTAACAGGTATCCTAACGGGACATTGTCGCCTGAATGGGCACCTGAAAAAGCTCAAAATAGTGGAGGAAGAAGAATGCAGATTTTGTGGAATGGAAGAAGAAACCTCCATCCACATACTTTCAAACTGCACAGCACTTCAGAATCCTAGAGCACAGCACCTAGGAGATTACTGGATAGAAGAGGAACATTTGCCTAAATTAAAGCCTACAGACATCCTAAAATTCCTCCGGGAAACAGGACTAAAGGAACTACTAGTTTCTGAGACTCTCCTCAGAGACTGAGTAGAAGTAAGGGGGCACAATAGATCTTTTAGGCCTCAGTGAATGTCACCCCAAAATACATACATACATTGCTTTTATGTATGCATGACAGGCTTGAGAGCGATTTGTCTCTCAAAATAAATCGCTCTCAAGCCTGTCATTCAATTTATGAAGCACGTAACTGGTACCAGTACACCAAATATGAAGAGAAACAATGGTTATTTCAATAGTTTTAAAATAATGTGATAGATTCTGGATAATTATAATAAAAATAGAACTTACATATCGACCTAGGGCAGTTGACTCTAAAGTAATGGTGATTGCCCCATACAATTCGATCGCCATTATGTAGTTGTGTTTTCTGACTAACTTGAGAACCGTTAACGCAAGACCTAGCGTTGGCAAGAGGCTCCAGGAACAAACCATTATCTTCTATGGTAATAATACAATGTTCAGGTTGTATACCTAAACCGGATAGTTGAATGTCTGGTTCTTTACCAGAACCATTACTACTAGCACCTACTACTGTAACATCTTTTAAATAATATACCAACAATTCGTTTAAGTGAGGATCGGCGTTTAAATTTACTAAGTAATATTTATTTTTCTCTACTTTTATACCGGAATCTTGCACACTAATGCCCATTTTTTCTAAAGCTTGTTGTCGTTCGTTTTGTATCCTTTCCGTTTTCATCAATTTTTCTTCCCACGTCTGCGACATTTCTTTATATAACTTTTCGCTTTCATTTAATTTCTGATGTATGTCGACTCTTTGAATGTCACCAACAGGAGATCCCTTTAAAAACAAAACATTTTTATTAATTTCCATACTAGGAGAGGGTAAATTATTACCAAATTATGGGCCTAAAAAAGCCTGTATGTGGCATTATACAATAATGAAAGTTGTTACGTACCGTTGCGTGCTTAAGCATTTCTCTTAAAGCTTCAACTTCTTGGGTTAATTCTCTAATAATTCTAGCATTTGGATCTTCATTGACAACAGCATGGTTAACAATTCTCTTAGCTCGATCCGCGTACCTTAAGGTAGATAGAGTTTCCTCATAATTATCAGCTGCCGGAGATATGGTAGCCACCATTACTGTTTTGCTGTTACCTCCCAAATTATCTTTTAGTAACCATGTTAGTACGGAATCTCTATATGGCACAAACTTGTTATCTTTATTTTTGCCCGATGATTGATCAGCTAATTTTGAAATGACTAGACCTAAGGTCGTTAACGACTTATTAATATTAGAGCCTTCTTTGAGCCTTTCTCCAACCGCTCCAGTTTTCACAGCCCTTTCTGAACCAGCTAAATCTACTAATGACATTCTACTGACTTTCTCTCCGGTTACACCTGTTTTAGGTTCTACTAGGGTTTGGGTTAGTATTACGGTAAACACTGCATGAGATCTTGAGGATTCACTATTCATATTTGTAGCAGCAACTGTTCGTGATTTGTTACCTTCTGCCATCAGATTGTCGATGTCCTGCAAATTGCATTGTTTAGTTATAATTAAGTTACATTGTTATAGTGCTTTTCATAATACCAAAGTCTATATATTCCAATAAGTCCGGTCACTCCTTTGTTCGTCGGAAAACACCGGTATTTTTTGCGAGGAGTCGTAAATCATGTGCGACACCTGTTTTTGCTAGACATTTGGTAGTATACGAGGTGACGGACGGTGAATTCATTTGTGAAGGAATTTACCGGGTGCAATTAGAAAATATGTTGACTTTATTCTTGTTTTGAAAAATATTGGCAATTTATATAAATTATATGTATTATTGCTAAGTAACTTTTTAGAAATGGAATGAAAAAAATCTTAAACATAGACTTCAATAACGTATATCCGAGCGTATATCTGATAACACTTAATAACTAATACAGAATGATCAGCGAATGAACATTTGTGTTGATATAATCATTATAAAAGAAATAACACAGTTTAACATCTACTTGGGACAAAACGAATACAAATGAACAATTATTTTTATGTCAAGTCCATTTGGAGTGTACTCTGTAGCGTTGTATTGAATAAATAAATAAAAATAATGAATATTAACAAACAAATAAGTATTATGTACATTCTTCAAAATTAATAAATACTTGAATAGTTATAAATTTTTCAAGATTTTCAATTTAGGATGTTCTTTATTCTTTTTAAAGGTCCTTAGTGAGGAATTTGCAAATTTCAGTGTATAATAGATTCGCACCTTTGTATTCCCATGGGAAGTTTGGGCAAGGATGCGAAAATGCGATAGTAGACAACTTGGTCTTCAAGTTCATTCCTATTCCTACATCATCCTGCACACATGAATCATTGAAATTTTCAGTGAATATATTTTCTAGAGAAATCAGATATTCACTGAAAATTTTTGGAGGAACTGTCAATCCCCCAAACCGTCCCTGCTTACTACCTTCATAGACTTTTTTTTCGCAGAATGATGTGGATTGGTCACAGCCTTCCTTATTGCAAAAGTTTAGGCAAATATCGCATTTGTGTTTAACAAAACACTTTTGCAAAAAATATCTACCCACATAAACCAGGGCATTTCCTTCTTCTGTGGACAAATCCTGATAGTCTTTCCTTTTTATGTCCAATATTGGCTGACCATTTTTTTTCTTGGCCGTCGTAAACAAGGATCCTTAGGAAGACGAAAAAATGATAATTGTTTATGAATTGCAGTATTGTTTCTACACGAATCCACGCAACAATAATTTCCATAAGAAGGCATCGCACACAATCGCACAAATTAAAATTCAAGATCACTTTCTTGGGCGCACCCGATACAACGCTCAGCTACACCACCGTGTAAGTCAAACAGAACTGAAAAATCAATAAATCCCACATCAGATGTGGGTTTTGCCGGTGAGACGGTGGGTGTCGGCAGGAGGGGGATTCTCGCATCATCGAGAGAGTGGCCGGACTTATTGGAATATATAGACTTTGATAATACTTTTTAAAATTACTCTTATCTTCTTAACACTTTTTAATTGTATTTTTTAAAAGAAAAATTACCTGAAACGAGGTCACAGCAAGCTGCGACAAACCATCCACATAGGGTCCAAGGACATTATGTTCTCTAACTTTTAATGATTGTTTATTTGTTTGTGGATCAAGTAGATCATGTACCTATACAAATAAAAATTAGGATGAGAAAAAAAAATTAATAAACAATGTAATGCTTCCAATAGAAATTTATTTCAAACCAATCTTGTTTATATCATTCCCATTTCCAAACAATTTGAATGTATTTATCATACAATATGTTTCCAAGTAACAAAGATGCATAATTTTCTTGATAATAAGTGAATATATAGATATTAGTAAAGGTAATTGAATGACCTCTATTATTTTACGGTTAATTGTCTAGACGAAAACAGTTATAGTTACATCGTTACATCTTTTTCTTCTCACCACGCGATTATAAAAAGTGAAGTCATGTTTTTATTTATAGCAATGTTGTTTAGATACTAAAAATCAATATTCCGTAACCAATAATTTTTATTTTATCACTGTTCGTTGAATTTATGTATGTAACAGTTACATAAATCCTACAATGGGTACATCTAACTAAAAAATGTAATTTTCCAACTTTGGAGGCTTATAACTTGGAAACGATAGATTTTATTGCTAAACTTTATGCTATAAAACCTTTACGGTCCTGATCTTCCCAATTGTTCCCGGGTTATTTAATTTTCATTGTAATAATAATGTTTATATCCCCTGACACCTTAGAACTTTACTGACAAAAAGACAATGAAAATATTGTGTTTTCAAAAAAAAATTAATCAAATAATGAGTATACCTCTATGAACATATAGAAGATACCTGTAAATTTACAGAGCCCTGTCTTACCATACACAATTTATTTGATATATCCCGATAGATGGTGTTAACGGAAGTAGAGATAATGCTTTCCGCAACCTTCTATAATTTATATCTGGAAAACAGCCAGTATGAATCAAATTCGTTAATAGTGAAATAATGCAAATTTCAAATGAGCTGATGTATTCCTAACGGATCAATAAAGTGATAAATATGCGAAAACAAACAATAATGGCGTTTCTTTGTTATATTGTTCGATTTTATTCATTCAAGTTTTGTTTGCCCAAGTCTGCAAGTATTCATGACTCACAAATAATGAAAATTCTACTATTTTACATAATATCGACTAGTTTCATTCCACACTGACCTTTTCATTGTAAATTTCCATGTAACTAACTTCAACTTTGTATGATAATTCTGAACTTTGTTGCTTTGCTATTAGGCCAAATAATGAGTCACATAATCTTGGAATAATACCCTTACTATCTTGAGAACCCATCATGGTGTACGATTTTCCAGACCCTGAAACAAACAAAAATCACATTTTATACAGGGTGATTCATTGGGAAAGTGACATACGTTAATTGCAGACAAAGATTATGGAATAAAATATGTTTCACTCTAGGGCGGTTTGATTCAAGTTGCTGTCCCAAACGGACGCCGCTCTCATAAATCATGTTTACGACTCGCTTTTGTTGTCAATAACGAGACCGGTAGATACCAGAACAGTTCGAAGAGCTTATTTTATTTTAAGCAATACAGGGGTAATTAGAGAAATATATATTTAAATTAATAGGATTCATTATTTATTTTTAATTGTTAATAATTTCGAAAAATGTTCGGGATATGAATTTGAAAAGGTAAGTAAAAAATAAACTTGAATTTTTAAAATGAATCAATTCACAGTTTTCATCCAGCATCTTGGTAATTTTGTGATACTGTGCAGCTGCAGGATACCTTTATTAAATTTTTTTTATAAATGTTGTAAAATACTTAGATTGGAGTTTGGTTTATGTGTCAAATTTAATCTATTGTCTTTCAAATCTATCAATATAGATTTGAGAGTAAAATATATACGGACTCTGGTGTAGAGACTTGCATAATATTTGAAAGGAAATTGATTACATGGGCGATGAAAAGAAAATGTAGTAAATTCGTTCAAAAGGAACTGACCAATTCCCCTTTGGTTAGCTAATTTAAAACCCAACTCTCAACGTCTTTGGGAAAACGATAAAAGGATATTTCTGGTTCCTCCACCTTGCTGGAACAACCCATCACAGCACAACAGACGGGCATTTTAAAACCACTTTTATAATATTATTGATACTTTTGGAAGACAGGAGACTAAAAGAAATAAACAAAATTCTCTGGCCCTTAATCCTTAGGTACTAACACACTTAAACACACTGTCTCATAGACATTCAGTATCCAACGGTTGAGTATAAAATATCTTTCCACTCCCGCGCTCCAAACGTTAGCCAGTACACATCAGCTAAGATTTCCAAAAAAATGCGAACAAGCCCAACTTTATGTTTTATATTTTTCTCATTAGTCTGTTAATTTTTTGTGTTTTCTTGCTTAATGTACTTGCTTATATTATAATATCCTTATTACAAAAATAAATCCGTAATTTTGTATTAGCGAATATACAAAATATTTAGTGTTTAAGCATTGCTATTAAAGAGAAAAATATCAATATGATTTTTTGCTCTTTTCAACAATTAATTAATAAATTTAAAAAATCTATACAACATAAATATAAAACACGAGAAACCAATTATAAACACCGTTCTAAAATAACAGCGCTCGACGGGCGACGTCCCGTATAATATGCCAAATTAAATGCAAGTAAGGACGTAGCGACGTACTGTATCATCCAAGTCACCAGACATTCACCAGCGGCATCGGTGCTTTACGCGATAAATTCGAACGAGTGAAACATCTTATATTTTCTTCTGTAATCTTTGCTGCAGATACGGGACACTTAGGTGATCTCAAAAAACCCATACTTGTACTATTTTAATAACAGGATGTTTGATCTATTTTCCCACATTCTTTATTGGTCCGTAACTCGTGCAAAAGAAATGAAGATCCTTTATTTTTAATTTGTCCTTTTAACCTTTTCCGACGGATACTCGACATGAGATTTGTTCAGGACGAGCAGCTCAATTGGAAACGAAAGCTTGCGTTCTATTTTATCATTTCCTTTTTACCGATAAAGCCTTATATTAAATAATATAAAAAAATACGTCAACAGCTGCAGTTTTTTAATTAAACATCCCCTTTTTTCATTTTGAGCATTTCCCTGATCTTTGAGAATACACAAGAATAGAAAAAGTTTATCCCTGATGATTTTCACTGTATTATTACTATAATGAACAATCGCGATTTAGTAGTTGTTCTACATTTTCACCTGTCAAGCCATGACAATTTTAATTCTCATGTTCATTCTTGTAGCAAAAGCTGATACAATTTGTAGGTTGAAGAACGATATAAAATCGATATGAAATACGTAGTTGGAGCAGTATCGGCTTTGAATTTGGAGTATCCATAATCATTTTGAACATTAATAATTCAATATTCAAAATTTACCCTAAATAAGGAAGTAATGAGTATACCTAATTCACGTATTTTTGAATTATGAATAGTCAGTTTGGGAATTTTTCAAGGGTAGCCCAACGTTGGGCGCCAATTGGCAACTAGATGTTGACTGCGGCGCTAGTTAAATGCCACTCAAGAATTATTCCAGCATTAGACTGTTCTCATGGATGGTTCGAGGGAGACCCAAATTCAGGAGGATGATCCACCTCAAAAATTGGATTAAAATGCCTAGGCATTAGTCAGTATTCGCGAGAATTGAACCAATTTCTGTTTTCAGTTCAATATTTCGTAGATGCTTCATTTCCTTTGGTTTATATTTATTCAATTTTAGACGATTGAGTGATATTGCTTTATATTTATGGTAGAACAACATATTGGCGTTAAAAAACGTGATTTCACCCTCTTTCCATTATGATATTGTAGAGCTTGTTATTTGCAAAAGTGGAGATCGCGTGACTGCCAGTTTTTTTGGTATTAACGTCATGGAGTGTTCTTCAAGTTATGAACAGGGTCGTCTCCAGTAAGACTTTGATATTGTTCATGAAGATATAAAATTATGTGAAAAGCAGATCAACTCATGAATACACTTATCATTGAAACTATTTTGTATGTAGCAGTTAAATACATCAACAAACGATGTAGGCTGAAAATGGAGAACTGGAGCGAGTTTTATGTAGAAAAAAGTCTTTAGCTTAAAATACGTCAAGCGAATGTTGTTTTATTTTTAGAATTATGTCATCGAAATCATATGGAATAAATAATTAGTTGTGAATATGAGATTCAAAGTTTCATATCAAAGACATTTCACCGACAAAACTTATTATACTTAGCTTTCCATTTTCTAAAAAAAAAATAACTCCTTAGGAGGATTATCTCTGCATTCTAAATTCCCCGAGGACTATTTTTTAGTCTTCGTAGAACGTCAAGAGATAAATTGCATTTGAATATCTTCTCTGACATTGCTGGATATATTTATACAATATAAGTTGAGGTTACAAAGATAAGAAACTCGATTTTCCATTTCTCCTGATAAATGATAAGAAAAAATGATTAAAAATATAAGCAGAATACCGTATATTTGAATCATTAAATTTATATTATATACAGAGTTGTCCAAAAGCATATTTATGAAACTTCGCATACAAGAACAATGACCCATTGCGTATTTACATACTAGACGTTGTGTGCCTTAGGCAGGAAGTACATTAATAACAAAAATATGACATCAGATACGTATTAAAGTGTCATTGTATTTGAGTGCAAAGTTTCATAAATATTAACATTTTTGATAAGATATTTACTTGGTTACATACTATTGGTCACCCCTGTATATGAAATAAATAAAATAATGTGTTTAAAACGTAATGTTGTAGAGGTAGAGTTGATTGATGGTAGGTCCAGGGTTCAAGGTAGGTATGAAACAGACTTTGTTTCCATCATTAAATTGATTGCAGAACTTCAACAATAACTGTCTGAAAAGTTTTTCCATTTTTCTCAGTGAATGGACAGGAGCAGCTGAAGTTATGTTTTCTTTGAGAGCACTTCCAATGCAAACACCTTACTGTGCAGAATTGTAATGTCCTCTTATCCAATCTCCAATAAAACCATAAAGTATCAAACTGCGCATTCGGCAAAACTAATTTCATAGCAAAATAGGAGCGTGGGTGGCTGGCTGGTTTTACCCAATACCGATAGGATGCCGGTATAATCTATTGAATTTTTCTCTTTCATCTGGATTCTTGATGGATTTTCTCTTATCCCAAAAAATATGTTAATTCAATACGAAGTACTATCATTATTTAGATCATTCTGAGACACTGTGTATATATTTAAGCTTATCCGTTTGCAAATATCCTATTTGGGGAATGTAAAATGATGCAAAACTGATTTCCAGGATTGCATGATACTATCTAATAACATTGTAATGCTCTGATTGTCAATTCAAGTGTTTAATTCTATAATTTCAAGCTCTATGTTCTTATAAATCCGTTATTACTTTATTCAAGTACAAATTTACGGATCATTGGTCAGCAAAAATATGATCGTGTTAACAATTAAAATATCATCATAAAACATCGCATTTGCCTTCTCGTTAACTTTCTCTTGAAATAAATAAAATAATAGTTCTAAATGTAAGTTACGGTGAGGCAACACTGTATGCAGTATTGATTCCTGTTTTGTAGAACAAAAATATACAGATAAGATTCCTATTTAATTAATTAACAAATACCACCAATCGATACGGCGGTCTAGTGAAATAATGACATAATCAAATGGGTTATTAACAAAATCCGGATGCACAGTTAAAGCAACATACAGTGTGGAAACCACTTATGGAATAAAATTCTCTGTCATTATTTTAGAAAATTATAAAAAATGCCGAGACGCGTCAATTGAAATCCTCTTAATGAACCGATTCCAACAAACTAAATAGGATTAATAATTTATTACACTTGAAATATTGGTACTTTTTTAAATTAGCTAAATATGGATTTATCAAAAATCTAATCTAACTAATTATTAGACGTATTTGTATATTAAACAAAACCTGCTACGCCCATGAATTTTATCATAAATACCTAAAAATTGCCTAAAAACGCCAATAATTAGACAAAATCGGTAAATAATGTGGAATAATGTGGATTGTCAGTTGTTGATGTGTTGACAGTTTATACTGAAAAAGTAAAATCTTTGTCAAACACTCTTTCCTTGTCGACATAACAATGAAATATTTAACTGAGACTTGCCTAACTGTGTCTTAAATTCATGCACAATTCAGAGAACTTGGACAAGTCAAACCATTGAAAAGAAAACCACACTTCGTTGAAGATGATGTGAAAGTGGATATTTTGTTAAGTGTCGAAGAGAATCCAACTTCAAGTACACGTCAAATTGCCCGTGAAAATAATGTTAGTCATACAACTGTTCTAAGATGTCTTCATAAAGAAAAACTTCATCCCTACAAATTAACTTTTGTGCAGGAGTTAACAGAAGACGATCCAGATCGTAGAATGGATTTCTGCGAAAGATTAATGATAAGCTGAACAGAAATGAGATAGCTCTTGGTACCATTTTCTTTTTTCTGACGAATCAACATTCACATTGAATGGAGAGGTAAACCGACAGAACTGTAGATATTGGTCAGCAGAGAATCCTAATTGGATGCGTGAGACACATACTCAGTACCCTCAAAAGGTGAACGTTTGGGCCGGTATCATAGGCGACCATATTATTGGTCCTATATTTAAAGATGGAAATTTAACAGCTGAAAATATTTAAATATGCTTAGAAATGAAGTTATTCCTACGTTGGCAAACTTATATCCCAACGCAATAGATCCTAGCTTACCGAATGAAAATGTTTGGTTCCAGCAAGACGGGGCAACACCCCATTATGCTTTAATGGTAAGAACTTATTTAGATGAAATCTTCCCCAATAAATGGATTGGACGAAGAGGTACTATTGAGTGGCCAGCTAGATCGCCAGATCTTACGCCGTTAGATTTTTTCTGTGGGGTTATCTCAAGAACAAAGTATATGCAACACAACCAACTAGCATTGTAGACCTCAAAGACAGGATAACTACAGAAATACGGAATATTTCACCTCAAACTTTAAACAAAGTTAAGGAGGAGTTCTATAGGAGACTGTGCTATTGCCAACAACTAGGTGGAGAACATTTTGAGCATTTATTTTAATGTATTAAAATCAAATACATCAGGTATTTTATGTATATGTTTAATAACTGTAAAAATAAAAATTTCACCCTGTATAATTCATAATTGACCATACATTATTTAGTTTGTTGGAATCGGTTCATTAAGAGGATTTCAAAAATATGCAAATATACAGGGTGTTTGCGTGAATCACCCCGTACATTTACATTTATGTTTACATAGCGCACAACTCAATTCAAAAGTTGACGTGTCTCGGCATTTTTTATAATTTTTTAAAATAATGACATAAAGAATTTTATTCCATAAGTGGTTTCCACACTGTATATCGATTGGAGGTTGAAAGTTTTTATTGTTCGGTTTAATTTTAATGGGTAGTTGAGAAATATTATTAAATAAATGTGATGTTATACATAAACTATAATTAAATTCAATTTGCAACAGTTATAGTCACATATAAATGAAAGTATTACGAATATAATTTTCATAATTTTTTGTCTGGGATATTGCAGATATTACATTACCATAAGCAACGGTGAAATTATAAAATAACTCCTGCGTCATATCTAGCAAACAATTATAATTTCAAGTGTTTATTTGTGAGTATTTCGCTTGCACTTTTATCAGCTCATTGGAAGCGCCATTTATTTTTAAAATCAAGTTAATGAACTTCCTCATCAAAACAAACGGATGCGGCTTGAAATAAAATATCAATTAACTGTCTCGTGACAATAACAAATCGTGTTTTTCCAAAATAGCATTGCACCGTTAAGGTTAAGAGTTTCTCCGTATTTGCATGATGAAATGAGCTGAAGTAGAAGTTGACATGTAAACAAAGTGGAACGAATAATAAAAAAAAATTGAAAAACGTGTCGCGGGACACACGGTAAGAACTTTAGTTCCGTTTAAGCAATAATCAAATTTTTTGAATCAATAAATAAATACACACAATAATATAAGAAATTATTTTACTCTGGATGAAACTTCATTTAACAAAAAAATATACAGTAGTATTAATAATTATAAAAATCTTATCATTATAGTCTGTTTCTTATTGTGTGACAGCACGCGAAAAGGTCACAGATGCTAGTCAGGTAGTAAACCATAAGCGTCACCGTTCATCTAAGGAATTTATTTACTATTTAATTTTATACCCGATCTGATATATAAAGGTAATATGAATCTAAATTCGGTTAGTTAAAACAACTTGATAATTTTGCAGGTATATACGGTGAAACTTGGTCTCGAGCGTACATGAACTGCGGACCAAAAACCATAAATGATTTTCAAAATTTGTCATGTGTTTTTAATGACCCATGAATTGCGGACCAAGTCGAAAGAGAAGGGCTGCATCCTTGTTTTCTATGATAGATTTGAGTGTGTAGTAGTTTGATGTACGTATTTGTGAGGAAGGCTGCATCCTCGTTTTACGTAATAGGTTTGAGTATGTAGTAGTTTAATGTACGTATTTGTGAGGAAGGCTTCATCCTCATTTTCCGTAATAGATTTGAGTGTATAGCAATTTGATGTACGTATTTGTGAGGAAGGCTTAGTCCGCAATTCATGGTTTTTAAAAGAGGGGTCTTCTTGGTTTGGTCCGCAGTTCGAGTACGGAATTATTAAAATCAGGTAATCGGTCCGCAATTCGAGGCCGCCGTTGGTCTCGCCCAAATTTGTATAATTTGTTTTGCTCAGAGTCGCTTACGTTCCATAAGTGTTAACTGTGTTGTGAAAAATGTCTTCAAGTTTCACCCCAGTAAAGTGTAAGAGCGTGCTTAGCTTACAAACGAAGACTGTAGTTTTAAATGTGCATGATGCTGTTGTACATCAAATGCCGGCTGCTACTGTTAGAAATATAGTTTCGACATGTTCCAATATGACAAGAGTTAGTGAAGAAAACCACTTGGCCTTGAAGAACATATGCAAAATACAATAAGACGAAAAGTACACGAATTATATTTTGAAAAAGAGATCCCAACCCTCGACATAATTCTAAGAATGGTAAAGGAGGACGAGAATTTGCCTGACATAGGGCGAAAAACTTTGTGGAAAATATTACACAAATTAAATTTTACTTGGGAGAAGCAAACTCGCAAATCAGTGCTAATCGACAACGATCAAATAATATGTTGGAGACGACAGTATTTACGAGATATCCGAAAATACAGACAGGAGGGAAGACAAATCTATTATCTAGATGAGACATGGCTCAATGAAGGACATTCAGTGAAAAAAATATGGCAGGACAAAAGTATTAAAACCAGTCGTCAAGCTTTCATAGAAGGTTTATCTACTGGACTGAAAACTCCTATCGGTAAAGGTCGCCGACTAATAATAACGCATATTGGATGCAATCACCGAATAGATATTCAAGGGGTCGTTGAAGGTGGTTTACTGGAGTTTCAGTCCACATCAACCAAAGACTATCATGAAGAAATGACTGCAGATGTTTTTGAAGAGTATTTTACACAAATGGTCGAATTAATTCCAAATAATGCTGTAATCGTTATAAACAATGCCACTTATCATTCGCGATTAACAGAAAATCTTCCATCTACCTCTTGGAGAAAAGCTGATATTAGAAACTGGTTAATCGTAAAAGATATACCATTTGAAAATGATATGTTGAAAAAAGAACTTTTAAAGGTTGCTTCAGATCACAAGCTACAATTAAAAAAGTTTTTTATTGATGAAATAGCCAAGAATCGTGGGATAACAGTGCTTCGTTTGCCGCCATACCATTGTGAATTAAATGCGATAGAGTTAATATGGGCCCAAATGAAAGGTTATGTAGCTAGACATAATAAAACATTTAAAATGAAAGATGTTCGTGAACTAATGAAGTTCTCATTGACAACAAGAGGAGAGGAGAGGAGGAGAGAGCGCGAGAGCCCACGCGCTCAAGGCACATAACATAACAACGTAACGGTCAGATCTTTTGCGTCGCGACCCCCCAACGCTCCAACCTAACGTAAAGAACTAATATTCTAAAAATTGTCAAACAATATACAGTGTGCGGGTATATAAAGAACGTTTAACAATATTTCGTTGAATCGGCAAGTATTTAGTAATAAAAGTTATAAATCCCTCATTTCACAGTAAACATTAATATGCTGAGGGCAAAAGCTAGTGGAATAATATTTGCGGATAATGACAACTTAGAAATTAATCTAATTCTAATTTCATGTACTCTGGCTACAAGACTAATGTTGATTTAGTCAAAATTTAAATTTTAGATTAACTTGTGGTGCCGGAGCTAATAAAATGCTAATTTATATTCGCTTATAATGTTTCTACTGACCATGAATTAGCATATTATCCATGGCTTTGGTGTTAAACTTTCATATATTCGACTATTCTAAGATTCTAAGATTTCGCGTTTCTATGAGATTCAAGTTATATGGATTAGTAAAAGGATTAGCATCAAATATTAATTCGAGTGTTTGATCTGCAAATACATTCCTTGAAAAATAAATATAGCCTTTTGAAGATAGTCAACATCGTAAATAAATTTCAACAGAAAGTTACATTTTGTAAAGGCATTGAAAACACTTGTCCTCTTCCAATGAATACCCGCATGACAGAACTAACTAGATTTGTTAACAATGAGCGTGAGTCAAGTGTTGTATTCGAAGCGTTTATCACTCTTGGTTTAATTCAAAATTGTTAAGGTAGATCAAATAATACACTCATAAAAATTGAAACTTTTACTTTTTAAACACTTTTTCTGTAATAAAAAAGACAGTCATTTGAAGTAGTGTCTGAAGGTGCAGCTTCCATAATTTCATTTTATTAACATTTTCATTATTTAAAATATCTAATATTATTAATACAGGGTTGTCCTTAAGTAATTGTACATAGAAGTACAGCACAATCTTCACTCCAAAATATTGCGATTTAAATCAACTAGCCTTAATAAAATGTCGATATTAAGAGAGATACAGGGTGTTAAACATGAAATATTAATTTTCGTTTTTTACAATAACTTTAACGCTTTTTGACGTACCTATATGCACAAAAATTTGAGGTTGGGAGTTTCTTGATATGAGAAATCATAATTTTGCATTTATTTCGATGTATTTTGTATAGGGCGCCACATAGACCACGTATGCGGCATAAATGTACCTTTTACATTAGCACTACTTTTGTAAAACATAATTAAAGCCACATCATTACAATAAATAAAAGGTATACTTGTTAGTATCCCCAAATCTTAACGGTTTTAGAGATAATCACATTTAAGTGATTAACTACATGATTATTATTCAATGAAATTACGTTCGAAAAATGTATTTTTATTTTATTTTATTAAATCTACATTATATTTAACCTTAAAGTTGTGACGCGTTTCGCTAACACAGTAGCTTTTTCAAACGAATGGAGGTATAATGATAAATTTTAAATTTATACAGTGCCTTAATACTAAATTATACGGATATTTAACAATATAATTATAAATATTTAACAAGTTTACCTGGAAACTCATTCACAACAATCCTACAGGAACCTTTCTAGGTAAAAAGGTTTAATAAGGGAGAATTGTTAATATCAAGTTGGTCGTTAAGAAGATTATCTGAATATTTGTTTTTATTTATCTCTAGGGCTTCTAAAAGATTTAATTTGAAGGATTTAGTTTCTATATGCAAAATTTCAAAATTTGAATCGAAAGAGTGTTGGTTTGCTAATAAATGATTTGAATAGTTGGAATCTGATTTTTGGTTGTCATAACTACGTTTGTGTTCTGAAATTCTAGTTATAAAATTCCTAAAAGTTCTACCTATATAAATTTTATCACAGTCGTCATTACCACATTTTAATTTATAAACTCCTGATTTATTTAGTTTTGAAGATTTGGATTTGTTGTTTTTAATGAATTTGGATAAATTGTTGTCGGTTTTGAAGCAAATATTCAAGTCTAAAGTTTCTAAAAATGATTTTATTTTTAAGGATGGTATTCCAAAGTAAGTAAGGCTTTTAAATTGGTTATTTTTGTTTTTATCAGAAGGAAATACTTGTTCTAGAGTATGTTTTCGTATCTTTTTATTTATGATGTTGTCAATTAAATTTGGATCGTAATTATTATTAACCGCTATTTGCTTTATTATATTTAGTTCTTTATTGTAATTGTCAATATTCAATGGAACTGTTAAAAGTCTATGTATCATACTATTGAAAGCTGCTAATTTATGACTGACTGGGTGGACTGAACTATTATGAATTGTAATGTCTGTATGTGATGGTTTGTGAAATATAGAAAAGTCATGTCTATTATTTATATTTGAAATTGTAAGATCTAGAAAGTTTATGGACTTATTTTGTTCAATTTCTACTGTAAATTTGATATTTTTATGTATTGAGTTAATGTGAGTAATGAAGTTATCTAATTGTCTCGTAGTACCAGTGAAGCAAGCTAAAATGTCATCTACATATCGGTGCCAGTAAACAAATTTTTTACTAAGGGGGTGTTTATGAATTATCTTTTCTATATTATCCATGAAAATTTCTGATAATAGGGAACTGAGAGGGTTGCCCATAATCAAACCCTCTTTACTGCTATAAACCTTTCCGTTGAAATGAAAATAATTTTGATTTAAACAAACTCTTAATAAATTTATAATATCAGACTGAATTATGGGATTAGTATTATTGTAAGTGAGCAAGTTATCAACAAGAGTGATAGTTTCATCAGGAGGTAGGTATACTAGGGAATATATTTGTTACATCGAAAGATATGAATTTAGACAAGTGAGTTAGTTTTATATCTTGAATATTATTAATTAGTTCTGTTGAGTTTTTAATTGAAAATTGAGGTTTGAATGAAGAATATTTGGAAATTATATCTATTAGAAATTTTGAAATTTTAAATGACGGTGCTGTGAATTCAATTTAATTTTTAAATAATTATCCTTTATTAAATACCATTTTGAATAATTAACAAATTAAAATGCGTTAAAGAACATCTCAACAATTTTGTAAAACATGTGTCAGGAGATAACCGTCATCTACAGAGATTATTTTTTGTTCTCAACTGAAGATTAAAGAGGCTTTACGCTTCTTGAACTGAAATCCCAGACTAGACCTAAAAAGACTAATCAAAACGGGGTCAAAAGTAGGGTTGGTTCAATCCGAGACCTGCTGTGCTGTAGAGTATAAATTTCTTTTTATCTCAACAAAGTAATCCGTATTTCTGCAACCCAACATTTTCCCCACATTATCACGCTCCAACACAATAACGCACTCATTAGAAGGATTAAAAGGATCGTGGCCTATCAAAAATCACGAAAGAAAAGGCAGAGAGAATATAGTTAATCTATAGTGTGTACCAAAAAAATATTACATAAAAGCTTTTTTACACCTGGGGATGGTTAATGCAGTTTCGGCTTTAATGAGCCATACAGATGCATCTCGCTCAATAAAATCTGAAATCTGGGAACATCACTTATCTTAAATTGCCTCCGCTCATCATCATCTTTCGAGTTGAAATCTAGAACACATTACTTTTGATGTTACGAGAACCCTGAAAGTTTACTGAAAAAGCGGTGAAAGTAAAGATTAAAACGTATCTGAACTGGGCAATCATTTTCAGATCAAAAAGTAGGTAGTAAACAGCGAATTGTAGATGTAATTTATTGGTGGACATGACTAAACATGGGATCTCAGTAGTAAAGAGAACTTTTTGTATATAACGTAGTTTATCAAGTTTTATCATGTATATTGGTTTATCGTAGAAAAAAATCTTGGATGTAATTCGAACGGAAAGCTCTTCATACACAAAAAGCAATGTAATATTTTCTTTGGGGGGACAAATATTTAGAACCAAGTTATTATTTATTTTGTCGAAATAGTTTGGATACCTACGACTGAAGTTATTTTGTAATAATATAGGTACACTGATAAAAGAAATGCTTACAATAGGAAAATTTTATTTATTTTATTTTTGAAATCCTCTTAATCAACCGATTCCAAAAAACTATGTAATGTATGGTCAATTATGAATTATACAGGGTGAAATTTTTATTTTTACAGTTATTAAACACATACATAAAATACCTGATGAATTTGATTTTAATACATTAAAATAAATGCTCAAAATGTTCTCCACCTAGTTGTTGGCAATAGCACAGTCTCCTATAAAGAACTAGGGTAGACCGGGGATAAAAGTGCCACGGGGAAAAAGTTCCAATCGTCGCTATTTCTGCAAATTCAATAATATGTATTCAACACGGCAACCATGGAACAACTACGACACGCTGCGCATCGTGTTCGTGAAATCAGTTAGTTTCCAGAGTGATTTAAGGAAAGGCGTACAAAGTGAGGTTTTTAATACTAAAAAGTAAGTAAACTGGACCATTTCATGTTTCTTCTTATTTGGTGGCTCTATTGTTTTTCGGGGCGAAATAATTTTATACCGATAGCTTTATCATTGCACTTTACGACTACTATATCCATTTCCTCTTTATTGAGGTATTTTTTTTGTTACAAACACATTTATAAAAACTTGGTCAGTGGGGCAAAAAGTACCAAGCGTCATGGGGTAATAAATGCCGTATGGCACTTTTTGCCCCAGTTATGTTTACACATTTTATTTTTATTTTTACAGAATGCGGAATTATTCCCGAGAAACCGAAAGAGGTAAAACCTCACTAGGGATTATGAAGCGAGCAGCTGAATCCGTGATTAACGGAGGAATTTCAATAAGATCAGCAGCCAAAAATTATGAAATATGCAGAGTTGGTTTGAAAAGATTTATAGACCGATACAGAGCAGATTCTCAAACCGCCTCATTTGGCTACAAATCTAGTCGCCGAGTCTTCACAGATGAACAAGAATATGTTCCAGTCGCTTCTGAGGTTTCGGTCACTTCTGAAGTTTCAGTCACTCCCCTGACTCCATTTGAATTTAATATTTCCAAAGTATTTTCACCGCATTGCGTTAGACCACTTCCAAAGGCAGGTCCTATAGGCAAACTTCAAATAAAGGAAGAAAACGAAGACATACTGCTATTCTGACCGATACGCCCGAGAAGAGGGAACTTGAAAAAGATCAAGCCGAAAGAGCGCAGAAGAAAATGAAAGTTGAAAAAGGAAAAGTTGAGCAAGTAAAAAAGAAAGTGTTCACGAAGAGAAAACAGGTTAAGATACTGAAAGAAGTTTATGAATCGAGCAGTGAATCAGAGACAGACGATTGCTTTTGTCTTTACTGTTGTGAACCATTTTCTCAGAGTATGCCTTCTGAAGAATAGATACAATGCTTAGAGTGTAAAAAATGGGCTCACAGTAAATGTATCTCAGGTGAATCATTTTCTTTTGTTTGCTTAAACTGTAATAGTGATGATGAATAAATCCAATATGAAATGCACCTAGTCAGTTAGTTTTTGTATACGATTGAAGACCTAATAAAACATTTTTTGCTGAGATAATTCCTAAAATCATTTTCAAATTCTACTTGGTACTTCTTACCCCTAGGCTGGCACTATAAGCCCCAAAGTTGGGGCAAAAAGTGCCAATTGCAACGTTACAAAAGTACATTAATAACAATTTTATATCAATTTTATATTGTATTTCCTTTCATTCATTGTGATTACTAATGTTCAGGTAATCAGGTACGTATTAAATCTGACCCTAATATAATACAATAGACCAGTAAAAAAATAAAAACTAAAAAGTGGCACTTTTATCCCCGGTCCACCCTACTCCTTAACTTTGTTTAAAGGTTGAGGTGAAATATTCCGTATTTCTGTAGTTATCCTGTCTTTAAGGTCTACAATGCTAGTTGGTTGTGTTGCATATATACTTTGTTCTTGAGATAACCCCACAGAAAAAAATCTAACGGCGTAAGGTCTGGCGATCTAGCTGGCCACTCAATAGTACCTCTTCGTCCAATCCATTTATTGGGGAAGATTTCATCTAAATAAGTTATTACCATTAAAGCATAATGGGGTGTTGCCCCGTCTTGCTGGAACCAAACATTTTCATTCGGTAAGCTAGGATCTATTGCGTTGGGATATAAGTTTGCCAACGTAGGAATAACTTCATTTCTAAGCATATTTAAATATTTTTCAGCTGTCAAATTTTCATGTATAAATGTGAATGTTGATTCGTCAGAAAAATGAATGGTACCAAGAGCTATCTCATTTCTGTTCAGTTTATTCATCAATCTTTCGCAGAAATCCATTCTACGATCTGGATCGTCTTCTGTTAACTCCTGCACAAAAGTAAATATGTGGGGATGAAGTTTTTCTTTATGAAGACATCTTAGAACAGTTGTATGATTAACATTATTTTCACGGGCAATTTGACGTGTACTTGAAGTTGGATTCTCTTCGACACTTAACAAAATATCCACTTTCACATCATCTTCAACGAAGTGTGGTTTTCTTTTCAATGGTTTGACATGTCCAAGTTCTCTGAATTGTGCATGAATTTTAGACACAGTTAGGCAATTCGGGATACCTGTGATTAAATAAGTTTGCCACTTCAACTTGACTTCTGCAGTTATCCCCGTACCCGATCAACATTAAAATCTCAATTCGGTGAGTCTCAGTTAAATATTTCATTGTTATGTCGACAAGGAAAGAGTGTTTGACAAAGAGTTTACTTTTTCAGTATAAACTGTCAACACATCAACAACTGACAGAATAGAAAACAATCCACATTATTTACCGATTTAAAACAATCCACATTATTTACCGATTTTGTCTAATTATTGGCGTTTTTAGGTAATTTTTAGGTATTTACGATAAAATTCATGGGCGTAGCAGGTTTTGTTTAATATACAAATACGTCTAATAATTAGTTAGTTTAGACTTTGATAAATCCATATTTAGCTAATTTAAAAAAGTACCAATATTTCAAGTGTAATAAATTATTAATTTTAAAATTTCACCCTGTATAATTCATAATTGACCATACATTATTTAGTTTGTTGTAATCGGTTCATTAAGAGGATTTCAAAAATATGCAAATATACAAGGTGTTTCATTAAAAAAAACAACACCGACTATGTCATACTTGCGTGAATCACCCTGTACATTATATTTATGTTTAAGCAGCAAATATGTTAAAGACAATCTCCTGGGTATACCAAATTATGTTGCACAAGTTTTTGTTGAACTACCTACTATCCCTGAATTCTCAAAATATTTGAATTTGTCCATTATTGACCTAGGTTAATAATAAGAAATTATTAACCACAAATAGAGAAATTCAACTTCTCAGTTGGCTAGAAGAAGCAATAATTGTCAACTTCACAGCTAGTAGTGGAATAAAGAACTTATAATAGTGAATTCGGGCTTCATAAAGATACTTCGCACATTGAATTGCATATTTTGGGTGTTCCTAAAATTACCTTGATTAAATGAAACTTGTTATCAAGTTTAAATTGAAGCACCATTAGAACTCTAAATCAACGGAAAATAACAAGTCTGACAAAACCAGACATTTTCGCTTGTTCTCCCCTGTTTTCGTAAGCTAATCTTTCAATTCCAGATTGCCGGGGACTAAGATAAAATTAATTAAGAAAGAAGTTCAAACACTGTAATTTTGATATTGTAAATTTATATTATTAAGAAGTGTCAATATAAAATTTAGACAGAGACAACTCAGAAAGTGTTTACTTTGTTATCGAATATCCTAAAAATAAAATCAATACACCATATCATTAGCAAACAAACCTATCGACTAAAAGAGAGAGAAAGTAACATCAGCCACTAGGTACTTCTAAAAATCATCAGAATAATGTGAAAATTGTCAAAAATAATGTAATCTATGTAGGCCATACACTTTAAAACCCATAAACTCATTCATTTTTTCAACGCATAGGTAAGTATGTAATATGATATTATTTAAAATTATACATGAAGAAAATAAATGTTCAATGTTTGAATATTTTAGTTCGCACAAACTAGAATACGATTAACTACTGGGCACAATCCGCCCCTGGGTTTCTGTGGGTGATCTAGATTAATTATTAATGCCGCCAAACACAACCCATGGATGTACATTATCAGTCACCAAAGCTTTATAGTGTTCCAATGTAAAGTTGTATAAACATAAGCTGTTATTTCGAAACTTTAGAGGCCTATACCTCCGAAACGAAGGCTTGTAATAAACGTTATTTTGACCTCATCTACTCGCAATCAAATTTTTGGTATCAAGTATATATCACTATATATCTTGTTCAATAAACTGTAGACGTTATTGATTATTCCTGTTACGAGACACCCTCGCGAGTCGAAGTTGTCATTTGAAATGAATTGAATTATTAAGTAAGGTTACTATTCAACCTTTTATTAATAAAAATCATTGCACAGCACATTTTTGGATTCTATTATAATGTCAGTCTTGTTAAATGATTTGTTGAACCGAAATTTATGATAACAATCTTTTTTACAATGTTTGGCTAATATTAAGCACTCCCAATGAGTATGGGATGAAAGTACTAGTAGTTCAGTTGGCGATTCGATCTGAAATATGTATTCTTCGGTATTTTCTTTAAACGTTTTTCTGGTAAACAAATTATTCCAATTTCAAACAGCACTGTTTCTTTTTAACTGATGTGGCGTTGTGTCGTATAAAACAAAATTTAATTACTGTGAAAGTTTTGCTGTTCAGTCGACTAAACTTGACTTTTTTCCATGCTTGTTTTCCCTTAATTAAAAATTGTAGCAAACGGTCTAGTACTGAGAATACTGAAAATGTAGGAAATGAAAAAGACTATTTGTATCCGAAGATATATTGCTGTGACGCTTGATCGAATTCGAACGCAAAACAATAGTTGTTTTTTCATGTACATTGTTGAACTAAGCAGTGGTAATATTTTACAAATTTATTGGTAATTGTAACTGAAGAGAAAAAAACGAGGGGTTAACCACAGTCTGATGTAGTGTACGAAAAATTCCTTCTTTTGTTTTATTTCCTCATTTCCCACTTATTTCCTAAAAATGCCTCTAATTCCTAACATTTTCCCAAAATTCCTCGAATTGCCTTAAATTCCCATTCATTTCCCTCATTTCCTCCGAAAATTCCTCGCATTTCCCCGAAATGCCTCTAATTCCCCGCATTTCCCCGAAATGCCTCAAATTCCCATTCATTTCCCCGGAATTCCTCAAAATTCCCCGAAATTCCTCACAATTCCCCGAAATTCCTCACAATTCCCCGAAATTCCCAGTGATTATTTTATTATTTATTTAATTCCCTTCATTTTTCATTCGAAACCGAAGTCCATGGGCGTACTAAATTGAATTAATTCATAACATTGCATTATCAGAGGCGTACCCAAATGACAAAATTCAGAAAACTCTTCAAAAATCGATCGAAAAATTTATTATTAGTATTATTATCATATTATTATTTAAAATATTTATGAAGCGTTAATTATGCAGAAAGATATTGCAATTTCGAGATTTTGTTGACGTCCATCGACGGGAAACATACATCAAGATTTATAGCTAAACGTTTTTTTTTTCGTTTTTTATTAAAAAAATTATGGTGTCCATCGTTACATCGTATATCTGAGAAATCAATGTGGACCCTGTATACAGGAATATGAGTAAAAAAATATATATATATATATATATATATATATATATATACAGCATCAGAATTACATCAAAATACATCGCATTTCAGAAAGAAGCTCGGTTCAGTTCGAATGTTTTTATTTATAAATATAAATATCAACACAAATACAAACACAAAATGTAAAAACAAATGAAATAACGAAACCATCTAAATGAAAATTTAACAAAAATATAACATGAGATGTCTGCATGCAAGCCAAAGAAATATTCAAAATCATTATTCACATTTCAAATTGTCTTTAGTTTTTTTTTATATCAATTTATACTTTTTTGTTATTTCCTGACGATCAGCCCTTGATATTCTAAGAGGTTCACATCCTAACATTTTTATTGGCCCGTGAAAAATTTGTTCCGTAAGAATGACGTCGATATCATCATTCTTAGGCCAATGGAATTCTTGCAGATTTTCTTTCAAAAACTTGGTTTTATATTTATCATTTCCAACTTTTTCTATGATTCTCCCAATATAGCACATTTGCTCATAATATATGGCATAATAGTTCTCACTTGATATATTAGAGATTGAACGATTTGAATGTGATTCTCGAGGTGATTCTTCTTCTGATTCGGCTTCCAGGATCTCAGAAGTCTCGACAAAATCTGAATCAGAATCCTCTGGTACATCTGAAGAATTGGAAGAGCTTGATCCCAAATAAGTATGTTTACTGATATGCTCATTCATCAAATCAAGTACAAAGTCTAGTTCTCGAGAAATCGATCGCGATAGTCATTGTGGGGGGCACTGTGTATATCATATTTTGTACTTAATTAAGAACAACTTATAGGTAGGTACACAATCGAAACGATTTAAGAAAATTCTCGATGCCTACAATAAATCTAAACTTGAAAAATCTCTATTTTTCACACCCTATTATCTCTATAATCATTTCCACTCCCGTTCCCGCTAGGCCAAAAATATCATAGATCAGCGAAATCAGCTCCTCGGGAATAATTTAAAAATGTAATAAAATACAGGGTATATCATTTGAAATACGAATGTTGGTATTGACCTGTATTACATGACACACCTGTGTAAAAAGATTTTGTTGAAAAGATACGCTCCCAAAATCACTGATTATCCCAGCGTTTTTTCAAACTTGCCTCCATTTATTCATCTCCGATTTTTCTGTTTGTCTGATATGCACACTGTATTCAACTAACTTGAGAAAAAAATATAGGAAATATATTCATTGTGGATTTGTGTATTTGTGTATATTTATACTTATCATTCACTTACCTTTTTTCTTTTCAATCAACTAATAACTCGAATCACCATATACTTACACAAAATAATTATCAATTACGCTCGGACAATAGATACAAATCTTACAAGATGAAGTAAAGTCTCGAGTAAAGTGAATAACAAACCCCACCCGGAGGGGAATTGAAGGCGGGAATCTCAACCCTAGTAGAGTGATTGTTTTTATTGGTCAGAAAGACATTAACTTAATTTCGCGCGTAATGCACTCGGTAATGCATCAGTGTCGTTACCTCAGGTTTAAGAATTATCGAGAAATATTCTATATGGCTTAAGCTGAATTATGTAATGAGCTTTTTTCCTATAGAACGCAGAATAATACCCTGAACACCTTCTTATTAATTCGCACGAGCTCACGAAGTACCTACTGGTAATGTTGCTAAAACCACACCTATTCATAAATGATGAATAATTGAGGTAAACCTACCACTTACCCATGGCACTTGTTTTTTTACAAATCTAGTTTCTCTCGTCTTTCATATTGATAAATATACCACAAAAATATCAGCTTTAACTCAATATGGAAAAAAATGTATTTTCAATTCAAAACAGACAACCATGGGTTGGAATCATGCACATATATCTTTTCTCTCTTCATTAATTGCGAAACTATGACGATTTCTTGACTGATTCTTTGAACATTCTGAAAATTTCTTAAAAAATCCCTGTTATTTCCCCTCATTTCCCCGAAATGCTCCGAAATTCCTATATTTCCCCCATTTCCCCGAAATTTCTCTATTTCCTCGAAAATTCCCTGTAATGCCTCGAAATTCCTCTATTTCCTCGAAAATTCCCCAAACTGCCCCGAAATTCCCCGAAATTCCTCAAAATTCCTCCATTTCCTCGTCATTTCCCCCAAGGTGTACGAGAAATTCCCCTGTGGTTAACCCCTCGGAAAAAAATGGAAAGCAGATCAAATTTCAACAAAACCTCTCAAACTCATTTGATTTTATTTCGCTGGTTTTCCAAAAAGTTACAATTTTGAATGAAGTGGAATTACTGCAAACCTTTAACCTCACTATAAACGAGATGCAAGACCTCCTCAATGGTTTTATTTTTAGAAAAACAGACATATGTTCATTGAAAGGAATACACGTGTGTGGGTGAAGTTCCAAGATTGTCAAAATTAACCGATTTGTAACTATAAATAACAACCATTTGCATCACTCTTAAGAAATATATTCGAATATATTTATCTTAGCCAATTTCGAATCTCATAAATGCAATGAATTATTGATTGGAAATGTACAGGGTGAGTTATATGTATGTGTGATTTTTGGGGTGACATTCACTGAGACCTAAAATATCTATTGTGACCCCTTACTTCTACTCAGTTTCTGAGGAGAGTCTCAGAAACTAGTAGTTCCTTTAGTCCTGTTTCCCGGAGGAATTTTAGGATGTCTGCAAGCTTCAACTTAGGCAAATGTTCCTCTTCTATCCAGTAATCTCCCAGGTGCTGTGCTCTAGGATTCTGGAGTGCTGTGCAGTTGGAAATATGTGGATGGAGGTTTCTTCTTCCATTCCACAAAATCTGCATTCTTCTTCCTTCACTATTTTGAGCTTTTTCAGGTGCCCATTCAGGCGATAATGTCCCGTTAGGATCCCTGTCAAAACTCTTAGCGCAGTTTTACTTTGACTTATGCATTCTTTTGATCTTAACAGGTTGTAGTCACCCAGAAGAGTCTTTGATTGTATAAGTCCTACTAGATCTTTCCAATGGTCAGATCTTCTCTTTTTCTCGGCTTTACTTATTTCTTCCAATATTACATTGGGGCTGATTCCGCAAAAGGGTTCGGGCCCCCAGAAAGGTATTTCAGTCCCCCTCTTTGCTAGTTCATCTGCTATTAAATTTCCTTCTATTCCAGTGTGTCCTGGAATCCATAGTAAGGTGACTATGTTGTTCTCGCCTAGTTCATTGAGTTTGTCTAGGCATTCCCACACCATTTTGGAACTGATTACACAAGAGCTCAGTGCCTTAATGGCTGCTTGACTATCCGACATTATGATAATCCTTTGTCTTCTGTATCCTTTATCAATATTGAACTGGGCGCACTTTCTTATGGCGTGGATTTCCGCTTGAAAGATACTTGGGGTTTTTCCCAAGCTTTCAGAGTGTTTGGTTCCTGGCCCGAACACTCCTATCCCAGTTCCTTCTATTGCTTTTGAGCCGTCTGTGTACCATTGAATGGCATTATTTCCAAGTCTGGTAATGGTATTTGGATCCCATTCCTTCTTGTTGCTCATTTCCGTAACGAATTTCTTTGAAAAGTTATATTTTTTCATCATACCGTCTTGTGGCATGTCCCACCCAGGTTGCCTGATTTCTAAGAAGTGAGGAGGTGTTTTTTTTTTAATGATTCCCTCTCTACTTAGTCTGTATCTTGTTCTATCTGCAACACTTTCCACCACCATATGTAAAGGGGTGAGGTTGAGAAT
>CAJUYH010002464.1:0-21424 GCA_910591685.1 Galerucella tenella
ATATTGTGGAGTCATTTAGAAACAGTTAGTTTCATTTAAAACCATATAATAATTTAAGTTTAATTTATATCGTCAGTAATATTGTTTGGTTATTGAGATATTTAACACTATTTGTGACTGTGATACAGTTGAAATCCGATATTTTTTGCAATAAACAATAAATGTTAATATAAACAACGATAGTTTTATGATCAAAATACAAAAGAATATGATAAGTTATTTTTAGTTGAACTTTAACCTTGAATAACTTTTAAGCAAGTGAATATATCGAAAAATATTAAGAGAAAGCTTTTGTAGAGCGTTCAATTTTCTACAAAAATAATTGTTTTTCCATTGCCATTCATAAACTGTCATAGATACATAAAAATTATTTGTAAAAAGAGCCAAAGCCCCATGTTATTTAAATGAAAAAAAAAATTCTAGGCGCTGCAAAGTCAAAAATCAAATTGGTAAATAACGGACACCCTAATCTATACCATCTGTATCTGTAAAGTAGGGAGGGTGAGTGTAGGCTCACATCACTTAGGCCACATGTGACCCATTGTATATCCTCCCGAGGAGTTGTCCTCCTAGGTCATCGTCCATCCTGTCCTTCCCAGGAAGGTGGACAGGTCACTAGGAGACATCTTGTTTATATCGGCAGGTGTAGGCGAAGACTCACCGAACACACACTCTCTTATTGACGATAACTCCGGACACTCGCATAAGACATGCCTGACAGTTTCATCTTCCTGTTCCCACATCCTGCATAGAGGTGTGTCCACTAGCCCCATAGTATGCAGGTGTTTCCCTAGTTGACAATGTTCAGTCAGAAACCCTACTGTTAAACGTAGGTTTTTCCTGGTCGTCGCCAAGTATTTCTTCGACGCCAGCTTCCCAGGGTCTGTCCTGGCAAGACTGCATCCTTTGATTCTATCCCATCTCTTAAGGGATTGAGCATGGGTGTAACGTTTGGCTAGTTCCGCAATTGTCGAAGACGTCAGGTGTAGCCGTAGGTGTCACGAATTTTTTAGTCCAGCCGCTTCTCTGGCTAAAGAGTCGACAGTCGTGCCTTTTAACCTACCTCAGAATAATGTTATCTGCCGAGACGTTAGCTAAATCTTGGTGGCACTTTAGTACTAGCCCCGATATAACACGTTGTCTGCTCAAGGCCAAGGCTAATAAGGCTTGTTTACTATCAGTGCAGATTGTTGTGTTTTAGCCAGAAATTCCTTTTCTGGTTAGTTCTTTTGTGGCAATTGAGATACCAGCCAGTTCAGTTTGAACCACGCTGGTATTATTTCACATTCCCCACTTAATCCTTAGACTATACAGGGTGGGGCAATCTTCTGACATCGGAGGATTACATTGTTGTGGTGATAGATAGAACTTCATAGTTTTTTGTGAGCTAATACAGTTACTGAGGGCACATTTTGAAAATACTTTCGATTCTACAGGGTGTTCCAAAACCACGTAGCAGCACAAACTTACATTTTTTTTAATGGAACGTACTATATTTTGTTTAAGAATCGGAAAGATCTCACCGAGAGCGTTACAAAAATGTAGCACTCTAATATATTATACGGGTGGTTTACAAAGATATGACCAATTATTAGCAAAAAAGACCTCCTCTTCAACACTCTGCAGAACAGTAGATTGAAATAAATTAACAGGTCTTTGTGTTCAAATGTCATACACACATCATTGGCTGTGCTCAGTATTAATTACTTTTTCCATCGGTGGCTTCTTTCATACAGGGTGAAACAAAACGCAAATCAAGCAATATCTCAAAATTTTTAAATTAGTCTTTTTACAATTTGTTAGTACAATTAATAAACTTTCCAACGATGTAGTAAACTTAGGGCATTAGTTAATGGAAAATCGTAGATATTTCATGATAATGGTCAAAAACAAGTATTTTACATACACAAATTAAATGGTATTAAATTTTTACATGCAACATCTTGTAAATTTTAACATTTCTAAGGCATACATTTTAATCGTAACTTTGGAAGCATCTACAATATCTAATCAATGAAATAAAATGTTTGCTAATACCGTAGGTACCCACCTGGAATTACTAAAAATTTCATATTTATTCATGTTTCACTTTCAAGAATTGTTATTATAGGCTTGTTTGAGAGTGGGCGAAACATAATCAAGCCATATTTTTGATTATATCAAGTGGCCGGGCTACTATCAAAATAGTATCTACTAATGAATGTCAAAGAAATATTGCTGTATTCTTCGTTTGTGTTTAGGAAGTTGATTCAAACACAATAGTTAACTTGTGGTTTCAACAATATGGAGCATCTGTATATCAGAAATTTTACCGACAGGTGGATAGGACGTGGTGGACCAATTTCGTGGCCTCCTCGATCTTCAGATCTCACACCGATGGATTTTTTTTATGGTGATACATCAAGCAACTTGTGTATCAAACGTAACGCATTTTCCACAATAACTCCAGCTATGTTGGAAAGAGTTAGATCCTCGTTTTGAAAAAGAATTGTATAGAAGTGAATGATCGCCATTTTGAACACTTAGCATAAACTACTATACTTTTTATAGAATGTCAATGTTCATTTATGTAAATGTGATTGTTCTTATAATGCTGGTTTTCATAATAGTTAGTTTATCAAAAATAAAAAAAGTTGAAAAATGAATTACAAGCTTGCATTTTACATAACTAAGATATACCTACTGTTTGTGGCGACTTGAGTAATTATTTCGTAAAGACTACAAACTGCTCTTATATTTATTAGTACCTACTATAATGACATTAGCCTACTTACAGTAAACAAAAATATTTCTTCCAACATAATTCCTTCTTTCCTTCCTCTAATGGTAAGAGTAGAAGTCAAAGATATTTTAGATGCATCCATAATTACGATTAGAATTTATGCCTTAGAAATGTTAAAATTCACACAAGATATTGCATGTAAAAATTTAATACCATTTAATTTGTGTATGTAAAATACTCGTTTTTGACCATTATCATAAAATATCTACGATTTTCCATTAACTAATGCCCTAAGTTTACTACATCGTTCGAAAGTTTATTAATTGTAGTGAAAAATTATAAAAAGACTTATAGGGTGATTCATTTAAAAATTTTGAGATATTGCTTTATTTGCGTTTTGTTTCACCCTGTATTAAAGAAGCCACAGATGAAAAAAGTAATTAATACTGAGCACAGCCAATGATGTGTGTATGACATTTGAACACAAAGACCTGTTGATTTATTTTAATTTACTGTTCTGCAGAGTGTTAAAGGGGAGGTCTTTTTGCTAATAATTGGCCATATCTTTGTAAAACACCCTTATAATATATTAGAGTGCTATATTTTTGTAACGCTCTCGGTGAGATCTTTTCGATTCTTAAACAAAATATAGTACGTTCCATTAAAAAAAATGTAAGTTTGTGCTGCTACGTGGTTTTTGGAATACCCTGTAGAATCGAAAGTATTTTCAAAATGTGCTCTCAGTAACTGTATTAGCTCACACAAAACTATAAAGTTCTATCTATCACCACAACGATGTAATCCTCCGATGTCAGAAGATTGCCCCACCCTGTATATAATATATCTATATCATACGTGAACGTCAATTTTTTACCTCCTTTCTAATAATTATGTTATTATACAGGCTCTGATTTTCTCCATGTAAAGGAGACTTATAAAAACATGATGTGAATTCAGGAGTTATTTGTTATTCCAGTAGGTATCTGCAAAAAACAAAGCTTGGTGTTTTTTGTGTTTACTCACACTCTCTTACTAATTTTTTGTGAGGTATCGAAAACAAAAGTTCACCGAATTCAATAAAACTCCGTCCGCGCCTGTAGCGATGAATTGTTAATAGCAAGAATAAATCCCTTAGAGGCGTATCGGTCCGTGAAAGGGGTTAAAAGAGGGATGGAGAGTTGTGTCGAACCCCAACACGCATCTTGTTTTGACACGGGCCCAAAAAGTACAATGCCTTTACCTTGCGGGCACTTCAAAAATTATATTAATTTCATAACTAATTCCAATTACCTTCTCTTCTTAATTTGTCAGAAATGGAAATTTTTAATAATTAATTTTGGCAAGTTTTGCACTCTGGGCGCTTTGGCAACATTTACAAAACTCAATTTAACTCAACGACGTAACAATAGAGTGGATTCAAGGAATGTCAGTAAATATCTTATTTGAGAATAAAATGTACCTATTTAAAAAAAAAACATTAAATTAGTATTGATAAGTGGTTAATAAAAACCCCATTAATACATAATGTAACGAAATTCAAAGATCTGTTGTTTAACCGAGCTAGTTACCTTATCTGGGTATAGGAACATTCACCCAACAATATTTATCAGTAATAGGGTGCCGGTGATAAAAACGGCGGCCTCGAATTGCGGACCGATTACCTGATTTTAATAATTCCGTACTCGAACTGCGGACCAAACCAAGAAGACCCCTCTTTTAAAAACCATGAATTGCGGACTAAGCCTTCCTCACAAATACGTACATCAAATTGCTATACACTCAAATCTATTACGGAAAATGAGGATGCAGCCTTCCTCACAAATACGTACATTAAACTACTACATACTCAAACCTATTACGTAAAACGAGGATGCAGCCTTCCTCACAAATACATACATCAAACTACTACACACTCAAATCTATCATAGAAAACAAGGATGCAGCCCTTCTCTTTCGACTTGGTCCGCAATTCATGGGTCATTAAAAACACATGACAAATTTTGAAAATCATTTATGGTTTTTGGTCCGCAGTTCATGTACGCCCGATAAAAACTGGTGTACGATCCTTATCTGTAGATGTTCACAAGCATATACTTTATCTCGAATGAATGTTATTTTAAAATACAATTTAAACATCGCGTCAAAACGCTATTCACTTTTGATGCTAAGCGATACGCTATCTGGCGAAATAAACTCGCATCAATGTCACGTGACCAGCAAGTGTGATTGCTTTGTATTTATTTACATCCAAGTGTGCATTTGTGTGAGGATTATAAGTGTTTGATAGTGATGAATAGTTTGTTAAAAGTGAAAATGACCAGCAGAGCAAATTGTTGTGTACCTGGATGTAACTCTGTGTATAAAAAAAAACCGATTTGACCTTTCATCATTTTCCAAATGTGGGTCAGAGAGTCGAGAGTATTGGAGAATCCGGAATGATGACTATAGTTGATAGAAAGAAACTGTGGGAGATCAAATTGAAAATAGGAAAGAGAGTTACCAAAAATATGAGAGTTTGCTCTAAACATTTTTTCGAGGACGATTTCATAACTCCTAGTAATTGTAAGTATATTAAATGTGGTTGAAATAATTATCTAACAATTTTTCATGGGGCTATCAGAAACGGTACCTGAAAAAGACTGCTATACCAAGTAAAAACCTGTGTCCAGAGTTATAACAAAATCAAAAAGTCTGAAGATAGAAGAGAAAAAGAGAAGATATAAAAAACTTACTGAAAGAAGACAGGCAAGTTCTCTTGCTGGTTATTTTTATTGAAGTCAAAACTAAATAACTATACTTACTAACTATTGGTCATTTCAAATTTTAGGTTAATCTACTCCCTTCCACCTCCAAGGATGACATGATATCGAATTCATTTAGTGACTTTGATGGAGCTACAGCACTACTGGAGCTTCAACAACAGGAGTTACCATTTGTTGAATGCGAGGATAAAGTTTTTCAGAATTTTCAGGAATACTTTTCCTTTGCATTTGGTACCAATTGTTGATGATATATTCACAATTATTTGTGGTATTGTTAATTTGGGTAGTCCCATTTTGAGAGAAGATTTGTTTTTCCACTAATGATTATGCTATGAAGAAAAATTGTTGCGAATATTTATAAATTAAATAATACACAGAAATTTCATAAGTATTTTTATTGTATACAGGAAATGTCACATTATTTTTGAGAAATAATAACTATTTTCCTGACTTGATGCATCTTGAAATAACTCTTTTGAAAAATTGTTGTTGCTAACCAATAGTTTATATATCCTTAAATATTTCAGAGATAAAAATTAATTTATTAATTAATATATTTATAGTATTCATGGTAAATCATGATGAATAATAAATACAAGTTGTTTATAAACAGATATTGGAAGTCTGTTCAGCTCGTGCTTACAATAGTCGTGCTTCTCATACAGTCTCCTTACCTATTCCCACCTCCTCTCTAACAAAAAAATCCATTATATATAATAGTAAAAGATTATTTAATCATATGCCATGAAACATCAGGAAAATAAATAACAAAATGCATTTTAGGAGAGAGATAACAAGATTGTTGACATCAAGTGCCTACTATAAAGTTTCGGAGTACTATGTCAATTCTTTTGCATTGATTTCATGGGGATCACTTTTCACTGCACTAGTTTGCAAACAGTAGGATCTGATCATCCATTTTTTGCCCACTATTTCTCTGACCACACATAATAACATGGTTCGCTGTCAGAACAGCTTCACCTTCTACAATGCATCTGCTGTTTGGAGAAGCAGATAAATAATCAAAAATTGAGGACAATGACAGAAACATCTCTTCAAAAAAATATCAGAAAAATATATAACATATTATCCTGTCCGAAAAAATAAAAAAGCTTGCTCAACCACAATAAACTCTTAGGTTATTTACAATGCAATCGCACTTGGCGTCAAAAACATATGTTTTTCGACAGAATGACAGCGCGGGAAAATTAAGGTTAAAATGTCAATAGTTGTGAAGGCATCTGTCTATGACATCACGCTTTTGTAAGTACTTCAATCACGTGACAGCTTACAGGTTTAAAGTTTATCATGATAAATAAATAATTTGCATTATTTTGTGCGAATTTCAATGTGCATCGATAGAGTGCTGTTCCAAGAATATTATATTATATGAGATTATAATGTACCTATAGTCAAATGCAGTATAATCATGCGGGTCATACGATTCAACAAAGACATACCCACCGTTTTTCTTTTCTTTTATTGCGCTTAATCATAACTTCCAAATAAAATCCGTAAGATGAATAAGACAGACTTATGCAATTTTTTACGGGAGAAAAGAGGATATCTATTCAGTTTTCAGCGATTCTAAAAAGTCTTTCACCAGCGAAGTATTTATTTAAATGTAAGTTATATCACTCTTGCACCCTCAAGCAAAAAAAAATGGTACTTAATCTGATAGATCATTTCGAGAATTAATGAAAAAGTGGAAATACGTCAACCAGTGTGCAGGAAACATCAAGCATCATTATTTTCTCTGGGTATATTTGTATTCTCACATTTTGGTAACCTCTGTGTCTTCTGATTTGATACATATGGCTAGTGACCTTTGAACCCGAACGATAAGAGCGCTTTTGACTATAATATACTTGGATCTAAAAAAATTGGTCCTCACGCGGCTGACAGACAGACATCCCGTGGTAAGCATAAGTTCCTAAATAATTCTTTTCGGTAGGAAAAATCTTCCCCTACAAGATAGTACTTTTAATTTTTCATTATATTTATCCCAGCCCCTACAAAAAAACATATCGTAGAATTACCAACTATTTATTGCCCCGGGGCGATTTAAGCAATTCTTATATTTCATAAAAATATCAAAACTTTAACAATTCATTCTATAAATTTAATGCTGACTGCTAGTGCTGTGTGTGTAAAATTAAAATCCTCCATAAATATTTTGAGTGCGCCCTTCCATGAGGTTCTTTTGCCTGATTATGAAAACTCAATGTTGAGGAGGGGGTAACGGAATCTGTAACTATGTATTTAGGAAAACAAAACCTCATACTTTAATTAAAATTTTAACTATTTTGGAATACTGAATGTTGGCCTAAGGCTAGAGTAGAACATATAATGCCCCTTGAAAATGGACGGCAGGTTTGTAATTATAACGTAATAATTATCTGACAAGTCAAAATTAATGTGCCACCATGTTTGTCTTAAAATAAAATATCTTTGGTATTTGAAAAGCAATGTTTTAATAGTGTAATTAAACATATAAATTTCAAATAGTTCTTATTTCGATTGAAATTTAACGGCAACCGCGTTGTTTTTGACAGTTCTCTCTGTAATAGGGCATGTCCACGACAGTTGACAGTTGACAATGCCCCGGTGGTAAAACAATAAACACGATCAATAATTATCCAACAACAAACAACCATTAACCTAGATTATATATTATTAAATATGCAAGCTCAACAATTAAAATAACTTTAAAAAACATTTAAGCAACACTACTAAACCACAGTTAAACTCAAACACGATCTATCATTATAAATCAGCATAACCTAACTATCAAGTACCACATGTTCTAAACTTTTTGTTTATTGTTTTACCACCAGGCTCTTGTCAAAATAGTTTGTGACGTCACGTGGACATGCCCTATAGTTATCTAAGCTAACCTAACCTAACTCGACGCTTTGCATCCTGCGCTGTTATCTCTTCAAATAATAGGAAGGAAAATTCCCTGCAAAAATCCCGAGGAATGCTGGAGCCTAACCATGTACCTACACAAAGAGAGGAAAGAAGTGGAATGGTGAAGAAAGAAAAGAAGGGGAAAATCTTCATCCTAGAACTGACACGCACAGTTCATCTACATCGTGAAACTGGATCTAGAGAAAAAAACAGAAACTAAGGAAGATCCAACAACATCCAACATCCAAGATCCAACCACATCGAAATTATTGTTTTTAAACTTACGCAACAACACTATTATATTTCTTTGTAGTGGAGTATCGATAAGTAAATAGGTATAATAGACGCAACAAATGCCTCGTAAACAACAAAAAATAGTATTGTGCTTATTGTACAAGTGTCCCAAGATAATTTTCACGTTTGTGGTTTAATTTTACGCTTTGGGCTTTAGTTTACAATAATTGCGAGCTCAGCGTTAAAAACAAAAGAGCCGCCATGAGTTTGTTTGAATGAATTTATGAAAGCAGCCCGACTTTAAGAAACAAGAGCACCAAAACAATAATTGATTGAACAGTCATTCAATCGAAAGTGTGTGCAAGGTACTAAAAACAATAAATAGTTTGTGTTTTACTATAGTCACTGGTTTTACTGATTGTTTTAACGTGTTTCAACGATGAGTGGTAGTAATCAAGATAAAAAAAAGAAATTATCTGGTTACCAGAATTTAATAAGGTGAAGAAAACAAGAAGAATAACGTGATAAAAATACAACTAAAATAAGTAAATATTTTACGGCTCTACTATCCACTTCCAAAGAACCATTAGGGACAAAAACCAGTCATTTTATTGATGAAAGTGTTGTAGAATCTGAATCAAAAAAAGTTTGCACTAACAAATTTAACAACAATACCCATCGAGGAGGCCATATTAGACCATATAGACATACAAGAAACTATTGAAGATTTCGCAAACAAAAAAGCTATAATAGAAGCGTGGAAATAATATAATTTGAATATGTTTATTTATATTTTTACACATTTTAGACTTTTGTTGTTTTTTTTTCATAGCATACCGATGGCCTAAGTGCAAAACGTAGTATCCCCAATAACCACAATTGTTCAGTGCAAACAAAAAAAACCTCCTGGTTTTGATAGAACTTTATGTTTTAGCGCGTGAAATGAATTTTTCAGGTAGCTGTGGCTTGAGATGATTCGCCAGAATGTTAAGATCAACTCAATGCTTCGAGTGGCGCCAAAATCGGTTTTTTGAATATTTGGTGGGTTACGACGTCTTGCACCTAATCCATCGATACGTAATAGTTGAATTACTATACGATTGTGTAGAACATCATAAATAAAGTATGTATATGTTTGTTCAACTATCGTTTGCCGTTACGTCATACATTGTCCATCTTGATCTCTCATTCATGAAATGGATGAGACGGAATTATGATGTCATTAACGTATTTCTTAACTATACCTCATTTAAAAACCAGGAGGGGTGAAAAATTGTGATGAGTGAATAAAAAATGTCGATCGAAGAACAAAAATGTTATCTGTGCTGGACAAAATTTTGCAAGCTTCAAAGAAACGTTCAGACGTTCTTGAAACAAATTAAATTTATCTGACGAGTCAAATGTAGGTACTATTTATTTGTTATATACATATTTGGGAAGAGATCGTCAAAGTTCATCGGAAGAACATGCCATGGAAAATATAAAACAATATAGAAAAGAATGGGTTTGGTAGAAAATACATTATTGGTTTTTGAAGTTAAAAAGAATGAAGAAGGTATCTCAGAAGTATATGAAAAATGGTCTATTACACTTAATCCGGCAACATAAAGATAACTGTTGGAAATGTTTGAATTAATACTGCATATTGCTCTACAATGCCATTAATTTTGTAGTATTGTTATTGCCAGAAGATATTATCAATTGTCATATTCTTTTCAATTTAATTGGAATAAATATAATTAAAGTAACTTGACTATCTGTAATTCTCCACCACCAACAATGACCATAATTTGTTTGTTGTCGATGTGAATCTGAATCTTCTTATGTTTGAATAAGAAACGAAACAGGAAAAAGTCTTACATTTTGTTTAATGCGTAGGTACATCTGAAAAATATACATATACTCAGAGGAGAAATCGACTTATGACTAATGTCTCTGCTATCAAGGCATATTTAATATATTTGGAACACGAATGTTGACTACGTTTTCGGAACACACCCTTTAGTAACTAATCTGGTAACTTTTAGTGGTGTGAGTAAGGCTTTTAAAATTACTCCTCCTGGTTTTTAAATGAACTTATAATATAGACGTAAATTTTATTTGTTACTTTTGACAGTTCAGTTATCATATTTTGAAACCAATTCTTAACATTTGTCTTTGATTTTAATTTTGAGAATAGGTGTAAAACATTCAACTAATCTAAGACAAATGTAAAACAGCAGACTACTTCACTGATTATGACGTAACGGCAAAAGATGGTTGAACAAACTGAGAAATAAAATTGAGTTGAAACATTAAGATTCGTGGAAAAAAGGCGCTTCATAGGTTTCGCACACAGGCGCTGTGAGGGGTCGACGCGGCCCTGCTGGTGGCCTATATAGAAGACACAGAGCTTCTGGATTGGAAGTAGGTAGATAACATGAGCAATGGTACAAAGATTCAGTTCAAGTGCCTGGGTTGTTGAGTCCAACCCAAACGTATAAATGAATGAATAGTTATCAACTTTTTTCAAGGTAAATGTAATGAACGTTGCATGAATCCACCTTAAAAAGCTTAAATTTTGCATTGGAAACATCTGTAAATATTAAACTATTGTTTTTTAATCTTTTCTGTAGCTTTTATAAGATACATTATTAGTTGTAATACTTTAAATATGCAATACAAGGTTATCGTTAAGCATCCTAATAAAAATAACACCACATCTACCATAAAATATTCAAAAAATGACATATCTGCAGCTGCACTCCGCAAATGTTTTGCACCCTTATGCCGTATCACATATTCGATCCACCACACAGCTTTATCCACTCCTTTCATTGGCTGATCATCCAATATTGCTTTAGTTCTCGCTATTTCTTCTTTAAACCTTTAACAAAACACACAGAGCTTCAAGAAATTATTATTGTTAATATTATTACAATAAATTATGAGCTGAGAACCGAAGTTCTATCAAGCTCATAACAAAAATGAGATAAAAAACAAAAACAAAACAAAAAAATTGAAGTAAGAATTATCGCTATCATTAGCACAGGCTATAAATAGGCGATAGCCCATTATAAAATTGAAATATGGAAAGAAAACGAAAATAAATGAAAAACAAAAATAAAGATACATGTACAAAATTAAGAATTAAGCATGCTGAACAAATTGGTCTAACTGCTTTTTAAAAGCATTAACAGACGATGCACAGACCACACTGCTAGGTAAATTATTTCAGTATGGAAATATTCAGCTAAAGAGAAAAATCTGTCTATTTCTAGTTTTAAACATTTCCTTCTTCAACTTATATGGATGCCCCCTTAATCGAATATCAGGATTTCAAGTAAAAATGGGTGACATATTAGCACCAAACATATTACTAAACAATCTATAATTTGCAAAAGGATTGACCTACTTATAGATAGGTCAATCCTACTTATAGATCGCATCTAGAAAAAATGTCACTCCCGCCATCTAATCTGTAGGACCGTTCACCGAATAAATTCATTTAGGGCCGGTTTTACAAGAGAGATTTATACTAGGTATAGTTATACTGGGTATAAAGTTGTACCAAAATTTATACCTAGAATAAAATTAGTTGGTTTTACAATGCTTTTTTACACCGGTATAGCAATTATTACTCCAAGAATTGCTATACCGGTGTAAAAAAGCATCGTAAAACCAACCAGTTTTAAACTAGGTATAAATTTTGGTATAACTTTATACCCAGTATAACTATACCTAGTATAAATCTCTCTTGTAAAACCGGCCCTTAGTGATACATAAATTATTGGTGTGAGCGATTCTCAGGAGTCGCACTGCAGGGTCCATCAAACCCTATATATTTCAAGCTAACCAAACCCAATAAACACCTGAACACTTAGTTCTTTGTGTCTTCATATGTATCGAAAATATAGATTAAATATGCATAAAATTACGTTTTTTCAAGTAATTATTTACAAAGACAGGAATGTAGGTAAATAACAAACAAGGATGATGCGAAATACCTTGACATCACTCTGAGTGCCAGATCAATATTGCAATGGTAAACGTTTGCATTTGTAGACATACCTAGACTACCATGACTAGGTCTAAACTGGTAAAAAACTGTGAAAAATCCCTTAACCTGCTGGCAAGAGACAACAAAGTGTCTCTAATATGGGTGCCGGCACATGAGGGGATTCCAGGGAATGAATTGACAGACCAGCTAGCTTAAGAAAAAAGGATCACATGAGAGGGGAAGTCGGGAACCGGCTAGTTAAGGGACTCCAACTCAAATGGAGGCTGACACAAGGACACCTCCAAACTAAGAGTCTACTGAATAAGTTAGAAAAGGAACTCTCGTCCAGGCTGTTGAAACTGGATAAGAGAAATTTGAAGACAATTACCGACCTGGTGACTGGATACTGTAACCTGAGGAAGCATCTACACAGGATGGGCAAAGTTAGTGAACCTTTGTGCAGAAAATATGAACTATACGATGAAACACCTACTCACATACTCTGCTTCTGTGGGAACTTACAAGGACTCAGACGGAAGCACTTTGGAGTGGAAATAACACAACCATCACACCTACTGAAGATCCCTTCAGATAAACTGGTGGCCTATATAGAAGACACATAGCTTCTGGAATGGAAGTAGATAAATAACATGGGTAATGGTACAAAGATTCAGTTCAAGTGCCTGGGCTGTTGAGCCCAACCCAAACGTATGAATGAATAAGACGTTCACATGAGCTCGTGCAGCTTTTTACTTTTCAGAGCTTCCAAGAACATTGATGAATGGAATGTTTGGCGCATGCAGTAATTGTTTCATCAGTAACTGAGACGTTTCTCAGGAGCTAACTGGAAGAAGGACTCACAATAGATCCCTTAAAACCCAAAACACAAAATACTCACTTTTTATCTTGGGCCACTTCCAAAATGGCATCTTTCAGTATTTCCTTCGTCAATGTCTTATAATTCACTTCAACAGCTATTCCTTGATCTACCAGTTTTTTTACGTTTGCTGGTTGATCAGTTATGAAAGGCATTGCCACCATTGGTACTTCAAAATAAATAGCTTCTTCTATCGATTGCAAACCTCCTTGGGTGACAAAAACTTTTACGTTTTTGTGTGCTAAAAATTATTCAATTTGATAATATAACCATCAATAAACCAATAAAGGTGGAAAGCAAAAATTATCATCAGTTGGAATCCACAAAAAATCGGAGACCAGTAATAATAAGAAAGTTTTTTTTAAGTGAAAACTTTTTTCGGCACGTTGAGAATTTTTTTTGGTTGTAGAAAAATTATTGATTTTTAAAATTACATCTATCATATGCATACGATAAAATTTTTACGAGGGGTCAATTTAATTGTAAAAATATCATGTGCGTACAATGAAAATTTTATTAGGGAACAATTTACTAATAAAAATGTTCATCTAGCGTGGACATACCATAAAATTTTAATAAAGGGTTCATTTATTTATAAAAATTTCCTATGCTTACGATAACATTTCTATAAGTGATCAATTTGAAAATATCTTACTTACTTACCTAAAATATCTTGTTGGGGCAACCATTTTCTGATCATCACATTGTCAGGCTGGTTAGGTAAATAATCAGTTTCCCATTTCCACAACACTTTGTATGGTAGTGCAGCTAAAGCAGATACGATTACTTCTCTCAGTGACACAGTTAAATTAGCACTTTTCACATTAGAGCCCAAAGAGAAATAAACTACACCATGCGGAGCAGAATCTAAATAATGTTGAATTTCCTGGAAAATTGTATATGTTTTTATTTAATATTTTCAACAATTGAATTAATAATAAAACAACCAAGAAATTGATAACACTGAAGGAAAAAACTAATGAAAATCTAACAATGCAGTTTTTTGCGTTTATCGAGATAAATTTAAGGTTATATGAATAACTTACAAAAGCTGTGTATCTTTTTGCAATCTACCACTTTTACATTTAATTTTTTCAGGTCTTCAACTTTGGTCAGAAATCGCAATAATGAGTTTTTCCACCCTTTATCCACCCCTCAACCTTTCAGCTGTTGCAATTATTTTTCCCTTGTTTCTAATAGCCCCTCTATAGTTTATCTGAAGCTACGGGGTATTGGTAAGAGGCGAGGAAACATGGCGGTATCTGTCATAAACGTACCGGGTGGCCAACTAAGAACGGCCGTCGGCCATATCTCAGGAGTGGATTGTAGCACAGGTTCGGGAAAAAAATTTTCATAACAAAAGTGCCCTCGAGAAACGCCTGGAAATTATTTCCAGAATTGTAGGTCCATCGCTAGAGGGCGTATTCGACAGTTAAAATTTCAAAATGCAAAATTTTTCAAAATTCACTCAATTAACGAGCATATTAAATGTTATAATCAGATTTCTCGACAAATTCTGCATATTTTCAATAGGACAAGTTTAAGTCTATCTCTTCAAATAAGAGGTGGGGAGAGTGGGAACCTTGTTACGAAAAAACGCCTGTAATTCAGGTTCTGCTTGACCGATTTTAATAAACTTGATGTTGTTCGAAAGAGCCTTTGTTCAACAATCAAAAATTTGTGAATATGAAGCAATCTGATCAATAACATAAATGCTAGAGGGCGCTGTTTTACTTTTTTCAATATTGTGTTTTCTCGTAACAATTTAAAATGGAAGCATACAAATTGAAGTAGCTCTTCAAAAAAAAGATTAAATTAGTAAAAAACACTGCAAACCGCAAGGCGATATCCCTTCCCTTCCTGAGATATCGTAAGAAACAGGTAAATGGCGGGAATTGTTCTTCCAACATCTAGAAGGCTGGTACGCGTTAACAGAAATTATTGAATTTAGCCTGAATGAAAAGATCTAACATTGGTCTGCAGTAATTTAAAGTGTTATAATACTAATGTTATGGTTGCCACTAGATTACCTAAATGTAATGCTGCCGCTACAAAAAATGAAAACGAATTTTAAAATAATGTGATAAATCGAACAATTGAAACCTTAAATGAATAACTAGGTACGTAATTACTGCTTCAGTTGTTCGAAATGTCGTCCACCATTTTCAATGCATGAAATCAATTGCTGACGGGTAGAAAAAACAGCAGCTTCAATTTCTGCCCTTTAAATACTTCTTATTGTCTGTCGTTTCCTTTCAACCATGTCAGCTCTTGTTGCGGGTCTATCTCGATCTATCTATCGATCTTTTACTCGCCCCCACAAATAAAAATCTAAACAAGTTAGGTCTGGAGACCTCGGCGGCCAAATAAATGAGCTTCCAAATATCGGATTTTATTGATATTTGATGCTTTTGATTCACTAACACATCGCTTGAAAACAAATGTAACATTCTTATATAATTAAAAAATATAGCACAACTTACTTCACCAGCCTTCTAGACGTTGGAAGATCAATTCCCGCTATTTTCTTGTTTCTTACGATATCTCAGGATGGATCTACTTAAATTGGTATGCTTCCATTTAAAATTGTTACGAAAAAACACAATATTAAAAAAATAAAACAGCGCCCTCTAGCATTTATGTTATCAATCAGATTGCTTCATATTCACAAATTTTCAATTGTTCAACAAAACCTCTTTCAAACAACATCAAGTTTATCAAAATTTTTATTAAAATCGGTCAAGCAGAACCCGAATTACAGGCGTTTTTTCGTAACAAGGTTCCCACTCTCCCCCACCCCTTCTTTGAAGAGATAGACTTAAATTTGTCCCATTGAAAATATGCACACTTTGTCGAGGAATCTGATTATAATATTTAATATGCTCGTTAATCGAGTAAATTTTGAAAAATTTTGCATTTTAAAATTTCAACTGTCAAACACGACCTACAGTTCTGAAAATGATTTCCAGGCGTTTCTCGAGGGCACTTTTGTTATGAAAAATGTTTTTCCCGTACCTGTGCTTTAATCCACTCCTGAGATATGGCCGACGGCCGTTCTTAGTTGGCCACCCGGTACAAAACTGAAAATACAAAGGTCACTGACAATACCAACGCCACTGGATAAATCAATATCAGTCAATTGACGAAGTGAAAGAGAAGAACACACGCACGCTCTTGCCAATAAGAAGACAGCTTTTGATAAAAATCACCAATTATGTAATTCGGAGGGTGTGGTAATTATGGTTTTCGTACAACTCTGCCAGAGCTTGAAGAAGCCCGTTAAAATTTGGAAAAGTGCTCATCTTTTAATATTCATAAATTGATTGAATCATGTTAATAGAAAAAATCCAAGGAAACAAGCACATTGAAGAATTAACGTTTAATCATATTGTTGATATTGTTAATAATAAAAAGTCCCTTTTCTAATTATTATCACTACATACTTAGCACTTTAGCTTTTTCATAGTTAAACGTGGCAATATCGAATGTTTTCGACTGCACTCCTTTCACGGCTTCAGATAAACTTGCAAAAGTATACAACTTCTACCTACCAAACTTCAGATAACAATTTTTTTTTCAAAATATTAAAATCGCCTGGACTATGAAGATAGGTTGTTATTTTAAGAAACAAAAAAAATCAAAAAAATAATCGGGTTTTTTTACCTCTGGAAGTGGTTTCCTCTCTTTAATATGTACTTGATTAATTTCGATCATATTCGGAACATTCGGCCTTACATCATGAATAATGGGATTAGTATTGACCAACATCAAACTGATATTTCTTTCCAAATCTCCCAAATAAGGCATGTCATCGCCGAAATATTTCCTAGCTAATTTATCCGATTTGGGCAAAGCATACCAGTAATAAAACATTCTGTACGTAAAATTATATATTAAACTTTGGACTTTATCGAAAAATGATAGTTTGCCAGAAAAATTCAACATTATGTCAGGAGATACAATTGGATGCGTTGGATTTCCGATGGCATCGTGAGCATTCAGAAATGAACTTAAAGTTGATATACCTGAAAAAAAATTAGATTTATTAATAGAAATTTTGGAGGTTTCGGAGGTTTCTTCCGATTTTCCATATATCGAACATTTACAGACTGAAGTTTCCAGAGTGAAGCAAATATATGATCTGTGAAAATTCGACCTGTCTAACTATCACGGTCCATGAGATACAGATAGATAGACCGACGGACAGCGACGTCCGTTTTTAACCATCTCGGTAAGGAACCCTAAATAGAGGCAAAAGCCTAACATTTCAGCTAACAAATGATAATAAATAGATAAGTAAAGCGGTATTATTAGTAGATGTCAATATTATATATAACGCCTTACAAATTTGAAAATTCGAATGCGTTTGGGATATCTTCACGATATAACCACCGTCCATAAATTTCAGTAAGTCTGCTTACTCTCGACGGAACCTAAAATCGTCCCCTCCTGTCCTCGCGCATCCCTTGCCCTGCCGGTTTGCCTCGAGCCTATGGTGCCCACCGGGTGGGCTAGCTAGTTTAACAGAGTGTCTTCAATTGAATAGTTCGCAGTGTCGATAGGAGTTCTACTGAGTGAGCGAAATAAACGTTTTATTTGAACCTAGTTTTTTGAGCATTAAGTACTGTAATAATGGCTTCTCACCGATCTTATTGCTCTGTTGAGTGTTGTGGTACCAGTATTCGTGGCAATATTTCATTTTTTCGATGCCCCAAAGATACTTCAAGGTAAAGTATCATACAAATATTTTAATTATACCTATAGGATAAAATGTTTGGAAGTCGTAACGTATAATTTGACTTTGATACTATTTTATATAATATAATGTCCGAATTATATTTCACAGGTGTCAGCAGTGGAAGGAGGCTTTAGGTTTTATTGGAGAACACAAATATGCAAAATTAATACCAGAAGAAGCCTACAATCGCATTCAAATTTTTATTTGATAGTACAGGTGAAAATTTAGTATATATTCAATAGTAAGGCACAAAAAGTTTCAGAGGTGGTACTCAAATAATTATTTGTTATTATTTTTATGAAATTCCGTCATAAATAATGCTTAAGATTTTTATGTCATTTCTAGAATTAATGCTGTTGGAATTTTGTTTAATATGGATTATTTCCAAAACATTTCTCACCTTATCGTTTTTTTCCTTTGCGAGAATTTTAGTTTGGTCATAGTTAAATGCATGTCCTGTTTGTTGTCTATGATGTGAGAGTGCTGTTACATCTGTTTTGGAGTATTTGTGAACTTGTAATCTTTTGCAGATATTGTTTACTCTGGCCAATGAATGTACTGGAGCAATCTTGGCAAGGAATTTGATACACTGTATGTGTTTGCTTGTGTTTATTTATTTTTGGTTTAATTTTTGAGAAAAATATCTTGTTGGTGTCAATCAGTTTGTGGAAAATTGATCTTTTTTCCTTTTGTGTTATTTTGTTCATTTTTTCTGAGAGACCATTCACGTAGGGAAGCGAAATATAAGTATTGGATTTTTTATTAGTTTGGGAGTTGTTATATATATGGAATGAATTCGTTTATTGATAATTTTGTTAGTAAATTGTTGTGGGTAGTTGTTTTCTGCTAGAATGGTTTTAATTTTCCTAAGTTAGCTTCTCTAAATTTAGGATAGTTCAATAGCTCTATATCAGTTAGATTATTTATCACGCTCTTTTTGTGACATAGTGGCGCATTTGAATAAGAATATAAATTTGTGGATATAAGAGATATATATATATATATACAAACAGACAAATATTGAGGTAAGCAGCAATAATGAAGGAAAAGAGTACTCTTTTTAGAATCAGACAAAGGTAATGTAACGGTAGTTATGTTGAAAGATGATTATTTAAAGTTATCCCAAGATATAATTGATAACGACTCTTCCTACGTTTCTCTCCCAAAAGATCCTAGTAACGGAATTCAAACAAAATCAAATGCTTTAGTTAAGAGATTATATAACAAGAGACAAATTGATGAAATAACTAGGAAAAAATTAACATCTTATAATTCTGTAATAGCAAAATTTTACACTCTTCCTAAAATTCATAAACCGACCTTAACTATGAGACCCATAGTTGCATCCATTAACTCTCCAACTGAGTTTATTGCTACTTTTCTCACCAATATTTTGACAAAAGCATATAATGCTGATAATGAATATTTCATTAAGGACTCTTTTCAAGTGTGAACTATTTAACAGGAAGGTTCTTCCTCATGACTATGTTTTGGTCAGTCTGGATGTGGTTTCACTTTTTAGTAATGTTTATTTAGATACAGTCATACGGTCAATACACAAACATTGGTCTTCAATCAGTGTGGAGTGTAATATTGACTATGATATGTTCATTGAATTGATTGAATTCCTTTTCAGTTCCACTTGTTTCTCTTTCAATAATAAATATTATAAACAAATATTTGGTACACCTATGGGAGCTAGCATTTCTCCTATATTAGCTTGCTATGTTATGGATGATTTGTTGGATGTGGTCCTTCCTGTGCTTCCTTTTGACGTCCCTTTCATCAAGAAATATGTTGATGATATTATTCTTGCTTGTCCCAAGGATTCCACTGATGATCTCCTTTTTATTTTCAATAGTTATGATCCTTATATCCAGTTCACTCTTGAAATGGAAAACTCTAATATGGCCGTACCCTTTCTTGATACTCTTTTCACCAGGTCTCCTGATAATGTGATTATAATTGATTGGTATAGAAAAGCAAGTAGCTCTGGGAGATATCTCAACTACAATTCTTACCATAAATTTAGCATAAAGGTGAATTTGGTAAAACAAATGGCAACCAGAGTTATGAGTCTTTCCGACCCCATTTTCAAAGAGAAGAATCGTGATATACTTTTCAATTTGTTCCTTGATAATTCCTATCCCAAATCCTTATTAAGAAAGATCATTTTCAATACATCATCTGTTTTAATAGATAATCCATCACTTCCAATAGTTGAAGCAGGTGTAACTGATCAGAATGCTTTCTCTATCTCTGAAATAGTTCCCTCTTCTATTTCTACAGTCTCTTTACCATACATAAGGGAAGTTACTCCCAGACTTACTAAGATTTTTTCACAATACTTAGACAATATTAAATTTGCTTGCAAGAGTTCCTTAGTGTTGAAATCTATATATAATCCTCTAAAAGACAAAATACCTATCTCTGATAATAGTAACGTAGTATATAAGCTCTGTTGCAAAGACTGTAATTCTACATATATTGGCCAAACCTCTCAGAAATTGTCCTGTCGTGTATCTCTTCATAAGAGTGATATAAGACTTCATCCTGAAAGATGTTCTCTTGCTAATCATGTTTCCTCTTTAGACCACAGAATTGATTTTGAAGGGATTAAGATCCTATCAAGAGAAAATAATTACAATAAAAGATTATTCTTAGAAATGTCTTATATATTTCAAGAGGATGACCGGATTAATAAGAAAACAGACATTCAAAACTTAAGTAATCTTTATTCTCTCCTTTTAACCTTGGATAAACATAGTTTTCATAAACATTCAAATAATAATTACAATAATTTTTAATAAATTTTGGTACCTCCCCCGTATTCAAATTCAATTATTTTTGATAAAGTCATTACTTCTTCTTCTTTTTACTGTATCTCGTATAAAAGAAGATCTATTCTTAACCTATTTTCGATAATTAGTCGAATTCCACGTGTTTGTGTGGATTCTTCACTTTTTTTAAAATGAATTTTTATATTTTAACTTTTTAATTATTTTATAATGTGACTGTTATGTGACTATAACTAGGGCTTTTAAAGCCATTTGGATTGTTTTTTCTTAAAATAATTTGCTTAATGCTTTTCCCGAGTATAACATCAAGGATACATTCTCGATTAGCGTAAGTTATAAAACTGTGTAGCGAACTGTTTTGTAAATTATGTCTTTTCTCACTTTTGTAGTTCCCTGAAGATGTA
>CAJUYH010002464.1:21524-39885 GCA_910591685.1 Galerucella tenella
ATATATATATATATATATATATATATATATATATATATATATATATTGTTATGATTTTATTTTATGCCTTTTTTGTTATTATGGCAAAATTTTAACTATTTATATTTTTTGTTTTAATCAATTTATTTTATTCAAAATTTTTTTATATTTGTTGGGCGCCAAATTGTTTAAAAACAATTATTAATAATTAGTTACCTTACTTTTATTATGAGATTCTTTTAACCTCAGGGTCGAATAGTTCCAACCTGACAAACAAACTTGTAAAAAAAATACTATTTTTTTTTTAAATAAAATATCTATGATGTGAAACAATAATCATTTATTTATTTTTTTTTCCAATTTTCCAAAAAAATAATCTCTCAAATAAATTTTTATATACCCCTCGTACACTATTATTGCCTTCAGATAACTTGCAATTTCTCTGTTAGAGGGCGGTTAAAAGTTATGAAATTCTGAATGTGAAGATGGATGTCAAAACTATGAATTATTTTATTTGTTTTATCGATTCTTATTATTTAATTATTATTATTATTATGTGAGTATTATATTTTATTTATTTTAAAGTTCAAACTGTAATATTTTATATGTAAGAAATTTAGTAGTTTAAATTAATCTATCAAAAATTGTAACTAACCTCAAAATTATTACTCTTTATATTATCTTTTACTTAACAAACTAACTATATCTTCTTCTCTTCTTAAATCCTTTTATCCTTCTAGGTGTCAGAAATACAAGATAATAAATTTCTTACCAATTTGTTACTGTAATGTTGATACTTGTCAATGTCTGCTGAGCTGCTTACAGAACTTTCTTGTCAGACACTTATACGGAATACCCACATGGACAAGTTTCACTAGATGCTCTCTTCGCTTCAAAATCTGATCCCAACTACCATGGACAAGCTCTATTAGATGTTCTCTTCGTTTCTGTATGTCTTATTTCGGGTCCGGTAAGGTTCGCGACCCTCGGAATTTTGCAACGATTTTTTTTTTAATAGAAAGCCCTATTGCCATAGAACGTTTTAATAAAAAAAATTTCTTGGATTATCCACTTTTGAAAGAGAAAATCGCAATTGAAAGTACCAAAAATCCGCCATTTTTTTTAAATATTTGACAATTTTTGACATTTCTGTCTTAATATCGGATGGTCACAAATTTGAGAAAGAGCGGAGAATGTGCAATGTTGCCAGCTTTCATTTCCGTATTACGGCTTGGAAATAACACCAAGATTTCAGATGTATCTTTTCACATATAACACCGATATACTTACTATCTTTATGATCTAAAATGTATGTATTGAAAATGTACTTTTTTGGACATAATATTGTATGTTCCACAGGTACTAACTTGGTACGTGTATATTTTATGACGTTAGAGTAAAAATAAAGAATTATGTATATGTTTGTGATTTTTAGTTGAAAATTAACGTTAAATGTCCCGATAAGTGGGTATATTCCGAGAAGGGGAAGGGAATAAACATGTATGCATATAGATAGACATGAATATAAAATGATTTTTATTCCATATTATGATGTTTTCCAAAAAGGGGAAGGGAAGTCAGTATGCTTATCGATGAATTTCATAATTCAAAGATCTGGATTGATTGATTGATATCGCGAGAGAAGCGAGCGCGCCGGGTCGATGTTTCGCAATTCGCGCGCGCGAATTGCGAAACGTCGACCCGGCGCGCATCCATGTGAAGTGTACAAATTACACACTTTTTCGAGAAGGGGAAGGGAATACATCTCTTCACCTCAAATTGACTGACTTCATGGGATTTCTACTGGAGCAAAAAAAATTATCATAATTCAACACATACTGCTTCCCCACCAACTGACACAGATCAAAGTGTAACTATAAAATATCATTAAATACGGAGCAAGAGAATAAGAAAAAAAATTGTTAACCTAACTATTATATAAATTTTCATGGTTATAAATGCAAATAATTTTATATTGTGATATATTCATGTAATCTATTACAATGTATTCAGCTGAAGACCATTTGTCAACGCCGTTAGGAAGTATCACCTGATCCTAATTTGTGAACCTATGATATCTAGACATAAGCTCTGACATAAGATTTTAGTGTGTAATTTTATAAGCTTAAGTGTCAAACGAAAATATTAATGCTTACGAATATTTCTAAAAATTGGCAAAATTTAAGTATTTTCTTCCGGTTTTTTGTGTGAAACATACTGACATTTAGTTCAAGATAATAACCTTTACTGTTTAAAGTGGAAATATTTATCGTGAAATAGCATGAATTGGTGTTGAAAAAGTACAATTTTTTGAACTAAAATCGTGATTTTTGAAGTAATTACTGGATGATCCAGCGAAATTTTTGTTTTAATCTGCTTTATTTAAGGTAAGCTTTCAAACAAATCTAAAATTAACATAAAATTCCGAGGGTCGCGAAGTCTACCAGAACCCTTATGTTCAATTTTTATGTATCATTGCTTCATTTCTCTCCTTTCCAACTATAACCTCTCTTTAACTAAATTTCTCAAATACTTTCCTCCGTCAGCTAGTGTCACCTTTTTTCTTTACAATTTATATTATATTTTATTAGCCTTCTTTTTAAATTCAATTTGATTTCTACTCTCCAAAATTTTTTTAAAAATTGTTGATTCTTTCCCCATCAATATTTTTCTACCTCTCCAAATTGAAGTTTCTTTTCATAAGCTTCTAAAATTTTTTATTTGTCAAATTTTTTCAACTGTCACCCATTCTATAAATTTCTTTGGAATTTTAAAGTACTATAATTATATTGTCATAAGATTTTAATACTTTCTTTCTACTTTTAAAAATCCATATTACCTTTCATCCCACCTCTTACAATTTATCTGATGGCTTTCACATAAATTTTATACATGTAACAAAAAAAAACTTTACTTTTAACATTAGGTACATTTCATTTTCTATTCCTAATATTTTTTTATACTTTATACATCTTTATGATTAATCATGTTTTCCTTTACAAATACACTTTCTGAGATTTCTTACATATATTTTTATTATTTACGCTTTAAAATATTTTAATCTTCAATATTATTATAGCTTGAACCTTTTCTTTTTTTTTGGAATTATTATTTTTAAGTTCATATTTTGTCTATGTTTTGAAATGTTTTAAATATTGAATATTTAATTTCATTTCAATATATATATAAACATATTTAGGTTATTAGCTATGTATCTATGTAATTTATTATTCAAATTATTTTATACTTATTATGTTACGTTATGTTAAATAATGATAGGAAGATATGTATTTTTATGCAAACATGTATGTATGTATGTGTTCATGAATAAATATTCGTGAAATTTACTGTTTCAACTCTTACTCTGTGGAATCTACTCATTTCTTTGTAAATTAAATCAACTGTTCCCAAACAATTCCATAATATATTAGAATTACCATTTTTTTAATATATTGTGAAGTTATCTGAAAACAGTTGGTTCCATTAACAAAGAAATAAATATTCATAAGTATTAAATATGATCAATATTTAACGCCTGTCCCTCGTAGACATACTTCCGAGTAAACATATTGATCACGGTGCCGATTGACCCCCGTATAACACATTTTTGCTGTTATCTGCATGATTTATGACCGATGACAAAAAACGCGGTACATTTCAACAACTTCAAAGGAGTTACCAGACTTATTGAAATTTATGGACGGTGATTTAACTAACCATTCGTCAGAAGAGATTTCTATACTCATAAAATTAACATTTCAACTAACAGCACTTGCGGCTTTACATACAGATTGCGAAAAGTCTATTCGAGCCATGCGATTTACACAAGTGCGAAAAGGAAAATATGAGAAAAGCACTTGCAAGAGAGAAAAGAATAATTGTGCGCAGTCAGCTGTTGCCAAATGTATTCATCTGTAAAAGTTATTCCCAATTTTTGTCGGCAACAATGTTAAATACTAATAATTGTTAAATCGAAAGCAGTGTATAGATTTTATTTATTGCAGATTGTAATTTGTTTATTTATTTTCTTGAACTATATTATTTTATTCTTATCTGTGTTGATCTCACTTATTTTTCAAAAGTCAATAATTACCAATCTCGAATTTCTCCCAATAAATACGGCGTTATCCCGTATTAAAAGTGAAATACAAAATAAGATAATTATTCCTTAGAAAGTACCAAACATTTTAAACCTGCTTTCATATCAGTTTGGTAGCTGGAACTGAAAACACGGCCAACGCTGACTGCTAACAATTATTCTAATCTCTGTTTCAAGTAGTTCTGCTCATATTTTCCTTGTCGCACTTGTGTAAATTGCATGGCTCGAATAGGCTTTTCGCAATCTGTATATAGTTACAAAGTAACATCCAGACTGATGGAGTAATTGCAGAAATGCCAGAAATAACATGAAGGCTGCACTAGAGTAGGATTAATGTGGGAGCCAGGATATAACGATATATCTGGAACTGACAAGTTGATGAACTCGCGAAAATTTATGTTGAACCAGAACCAGTTTTTGGGACCACAAAGAAAGTGGTCCAAGGGCAAATACAAAAATTGGTACAAAACCAATATACAGGGTGGTCCTTAAGTAATTGTACATAGAAGTACAGTACAATCTTCACTTCAAAATATTGCAATATAAACCAACTGGCCCTAATAAAATGTTGATATTAAGAGAGATACAGGTGTTGAACATGAAATTTTAATTTTCGTTTTTTACAATAACTTCAACGCTTTTTGACGTATATGCACAAAAATTTGAGATTGGGGGTTTTTTGATATGATAAATCATAATTTTGTACTTTTTTCAATTTATTTTGTAGAGGGCGCCACATAAGCCACGTATGTGACATAAATGTACGCAAAACTTTTTTGCCCTTCACATTAGCGCTACTTTAGTATTACGTTAGTATCTCCAAGTCTTAACGGTTTTAGATATAATCACATTTTAGTGATCAACTACACGATCATTATTTAATGAAATTACGTTCGAAAAATGTAGTGTGTACAATAATTATTTTTTTCAGTATTAAGATGAACAGTATTAGGGTATAGTAACAGTTAACATGAAAAATATATATGGTGCTTATAAAATTTAAAAATAATAATTATCGTACACACAACTACATTTTTCGAACTATAATGTAGTTAATCACTAAAATGTGATTATCTCTAAAACCGTTGAGATTTGGAGATACTAACAAATATACCTTTTTTTGTTGTAATGAGGTGGCTTTAATTATTTTTTCACAAAAGTAGCGCTAATGTAAAAGGCAAAAAAGTTTTGCGTACATTTATGCCGTATACGTGGCCTATGTGGCGCCCTCTACAAAATACATCGAAATAGGTGCAAAATTATGATTTCTCATATTAAAAAGCCCCCTACCTCAAATTTTTGTGCGTACACGTCAAAAAGCGTTGAATTTATTGTAAAAAACGAAAATTAAAATTTCATGTTCAACACCCTGTATCTATCTTAATATCAACATTTTATTGAGGCTAGTTGGTTTAAATCGCAATGTTTTTGAAGTGAAGATCGTACTGTACTTCTGTACCCTGTAGAATACAGAGGAGCTAGACTCCAAGGCAAGTTCACAGTTAAGATTTTTATAGGAAATACTTATGTTGAAGTACAACTAAATAGCAATAGGATCAGCTAAGAATTACTACAGGTGTACATGTACTCTACTTACCCACAACAGGAACACCATATTTCGCAGTAAATCCGAGAACCAGATTCCAATTGTGAGTTATTTGTAGAATGACCAAATCAAAATTCATACTTTGATTATTTAACACAGTTTGGACGGGATCAGACTTGATTTCGTCTTCTATAAGAGTTAAGCCGAGCTCATAGATTATATTTACCAAACTCAAATATGAAACACTTTCATTTGAGAGGATTGTTCTATAATTCACCGAATTTGTCATTGTGGAATAAACAAAAGACAAATCCACTTCGGTTAAGTTAGCTAAATTTTCATTAAGCGGATTGGGCGTCATCACCGTTACTTGGTGACCTTGTAGTGATAGTTTTTTCCAAATTGGCTGGAATATTATTTGGTGGCTGATGGAGGGACCCGGAAATATACCTAATATTTTAGCACAGTCACAATAATATACCACATAGAGAAAAATGCTAAGCAATAATTTTGAATGCATATTTTCTAAATTTTGAATTCAACTGAATATTATAAACTGCAATGTAATTTACCACGTAAATTATCTTATCTTATTATGATAATTATCTTTGTTATGGTGTTATGTTGTTATGTTATTATGTAAAAACAAATATTTTGTCAATAACATTTCTATTTAAATTTTTATATACAGAGTTCGGCAAAAGTCCCGGTCCTGACAAATATTTCAAGAAAATATAACATTTTCGAAAAATCTTTTTATACCACAAATTTTACTCCAGCTTAAACTATAATTTGAAAATATTTTAAAATACACATTGTGTTCCAGCTTTGCATACCGAACTAAATTGTTTATCTTTAAATAGATCTTTGGCTCTCTAATAGCAGATTTAAAAAGATCACGTTATAAGCCTTCAGAAAATATGGACGCACACAAATTACCGTCATATTTAAGGTAGGTACGTTAAGCTGTCACTCAAGTTCCCGTCAGGGTGAAAACTGACCTGATTAAAAGGTGTTTATTTGGGCAGGGATGAGTTGCGCGCAGCGGTCATTTTCTACCTGAATACAAGTAAGAACACCAAAATTAGGAGCCGAATTTCGCGCAACAAGATAAACACAAAATTAAGGAGATTAAGGAAATATAAAATAAATTAAATGGTAAAGGTATTTGTACATTTATTTCAGGAATAATAAGACACCTAACCTTACCTAAGCCCGCCAGGGTGAACCATTAGGGCAGTCCCGATAACAGAACAGATTAAATAAACTGGACGGCAATTCGAGTGCAGAATTAAGATACCTGCAAGAGTCGGACGGGAGCTCAAGTGGTCATTAAGGAACCTGACGGAAATTCGTTGTTAAATTTTTAATTGGAAGTTATATAAGTTTATAGAAATTTTTATTTTCTAGATTTTTTCTTAAGTGGGTCGTAGAAAAAATATGCTGCTCGACTCGTGTGGATTGTCCATATCGCACTTGAACGATTGAGCACTCCGCCTACGGCGTCCTGCTCAAACTTCGTCCTCGTGCGATATGGCCATCATATCCACACTAGTTGCACAAACTACAATTTCTTTCAAAATATGCCCTTTTACATTTAAAAACAACCTGCCAAATGTCAAATCAGTTTATCCATCCATTTTAGAGTTATCGAATTAAAACATTGAAGTTTCCAAAATTTCAACACCCTGTATTTCGAAAAGTAAATGTGCTAGACTCCTTAATCGCGCAAAAAAAATTTATGGAAATGATAGTAAAAATGTATCCGAACAAACTCAATTAGATCACCAGCACTGCGAATACCAGCTTTGCATAGAATTTTAATATAGCATCGGTGGTTCAGTGATAGAATGCTCGCATTCCACGCGGGCGGCCCGGGTTCGAATCCCGGCCGGAGCATATGAATCGCTGCTTCGTAAACGAGTGAGAGACTAAAGGCGGCGCCAGACATGCGGCATTCGGTGAGTACCGAGCGACTGCTCGCAGAGTGGCAAGTAGTTGAGTTACTTGACAAGGTGTGCGCGGAGTAATCACCAAATGACAAGCACCTAAGCCAGATATTCGCCATATGTGGATGCGGATTCAGAGCGTTACACGGCCAATACTCGTTTCCTTTGATGTTGCTTCAAAAGACCGACAAACAACGGGAACTACGCGAGCACTGCACAAAGACTAAAATTGGTCATCGGCAAGTAGCGATGAACCCGTCCACACTACTTGCTACTTGGCGAGCAGTCGCTCGGTACTCGCCGAATGCCGCATGTCTGGCGCCGCCTTAAGGAGAGAGCACAAGCACGAAAGCAAGACACATAACGAAGCAACGTAACATAACGTAGCGTAATGTAACGCGTAACGGTCAGATCTTTTGCGTCGCGACCCCTGGTCGCTCAAACATAACCTGACGTAAAGAACTAAAGTTCCAAAAAGTATGTTCTAAACATTGAAAAACTTCAAAATAAATTCACAAGGTTCAATGTATATTGTAGAAAGTATTGAGCCGAACATAAAGGATGAAATCGAAGTTTGGCAGCAATTGGGGCACGATAGGCTTAATCTAATAAATCTAAAAGTTGTTGATATCCCAAAAGAAAGAAATTCCTTTTTTTCCCGAAACAGAAAAAGCAAAGGCCCCCATACACTACGGGTAAACACGACAATCTTAACCGAACAGTCAAAACGGCGCGTACAAAATTGCTAGTGTATGGGCCAATCACGACGATGTTAACCGACGTTCTTCATCTTCGAATGATCTTCGACATGGCCTGAGATTTTACCCGTACAGGCTAACGTGTTCGTGCAAGTCTGATAGTGTATGTGGTATTCATTGAAACTCGTCGTGAAAAAACATAGTCGTTCTGCAAAATGGCCGATACAAGAATGTGGAATAAAGAGTTTACCATTGAATTTTTGGAGTTATATAAATCGTTGTCAAGTCTATGGAAAATGAAATCTTCAGAATATTCCTCGTTTAAAACTAATATAGCACAACATATTTCTGGTGCTATGCGTCCTAAGGCTTGGGCTGATATTGCTGTTGAAAATTTTAAATCTTCATTATTTCGCCCTGTAGCAAGATATCGTAAGACTTCCATGACAAAGGGGTGATACGGTTTAACAATTCTAAATTGTATCTTCATCCATTTTTAAATAATTACACCAGTCACTTTTTTTCAGTTTATTAAAATCAACTAAAATAAATTGACATGGGAAAATTCGTTTTTTCTTAATAACCAATCTCTAGCCCATTTCGAACATTTACGTGATTTCTTTTTTAAAGCAAAAACTAACGCCACTGCAATTATGTCCTTTCGATTAATTGTAAAACACGCAACTGCAGACGTTCTTTTCCGACAGTGTATGTGTGTTCAAAAGCGGCAATTTTGCATGTACAATTTTAACTGTACGGTTAAGTTTGTCGTGTTTACCCGTAGTGTATGGTGGCCTTTACCAAAGATTACAGAATAAAATATAAGATGTTTCACTCTAGGGCGGTTTGATTCAAGTTGCTGTCCCAAACGGACGCCGCTCTCATTAATTATGTTTACGATTAGCTATTGTTGTCAATAACGAGACCGGTAGATACCAGAACAGTTCGAAGAGCTTATTTCATTTTAAGCTATACAGGGGTAATTAGAGAAATATATATTTAAATTAATAGGATTCTTTATCACAAAGGTTTATTTTTGAATGTTAATAATTTCGAAAAATGTTCGGGATATGAATTTGAAAAGGTAAGTGGGAAATAAACTTGAATTTTTAAAATGAATAAATTCACAGTTTTTATCCAGCATCTTGGTAATTTTGTGATACTTATTGATAATCTATCAGATATTTATCACAAATTAAATTGAATACACTCATTTATTACAATATATCTTCGTTACAATTTTTTAAAACGTTCATTCCATCTACTGAATTGGATAAACAAAATTGACTTCCGTATTTGATAATAAATAATTCAATACCCACCTCTCAACGTCTTTGGGAAAACGATAAATGGATATTTCTGGTTTCCCCACCTTGCTGGAACAACCCATCACAGCACAACACACGGGCATTTTAAAACCACTTTTATAATATTATTGATACTTCTGGAAAACAGGAGACTAAATGAAATAAACAAAATTCTCTGGCCCTTAATCCCTAAGTACTAACACACTTAAACAAACTGTCTCAAAGACAGTCAGTATCTAAAGGTTAAGTATAAAATATCTTCCCACTCCCGCGCTCCAAACGTTGGCCAGTAACGTAATTTCAGTACACATCAGCTAAAATTTCCAAAAAAATGCGAACAAGCCCGACTTTATGCTTTATATTTTTCTCATTAGTCTGTTAATTTTTTGTGTTTTCTTGCTTGATGTACTTGTTTATATAATATCCTTATTATAAAAATAAATCCGTAATTTTGTATTAGCAAATATTACAAAATATTCAGTGTTCAAGCTTTGCTATTAAAGAGAAAAATATTAATATGATTTTTTGCTCACTTCAACAATTAATTAATAAATTCAAAAAATCCATACAACATAAATATAAAACACGAGCAACCAATTATAAACACCATTCTAAAATAACAGCGCTCGACGGGCGACGTCCCGTATAATATGCCAAATTTAATGCAAGTAAGGACGTAGCGACGTACTGTACCATCCAAGTCACCAAAAAGTCACCAGCGGCATCGGTGCTTTACGCGATAAATTCGAACGAGTGAAACATCTTATATTTTATTCTGTAATATTTGCCTTTACCATGCACGACCTGTACAATAAAGCGACCCTTTAGCAGCCTCAGAAGACTAAAACATGACTAAGAAGCACCATGACAGAAGATCGCCTTAATGGTCTGGCCATGATGAGTGTACACAGAGCCATAATAAATAAAAGCTCAAATAATTTTAATGATAAAGTAGTTGAAAGTTTTGCAAAAAACCCCCGCTGATTATGTTTTAATTGAATATTATTTTTATTAAAACAAATAATTATTATTATGTTTAAAAGTTTGATTGATATTTTTGATATTTTTATCCTCCATAATATTGCCCCATTGTCCCATTGCCAAATACCAATGCCTCCAATTTTCCAAGTAGATTTTTTCGAAAATTTCAACTTATATTATTGCATGCACACTTTATAAGTTTTGAAAAAAAAATTTCTACGCACGCATTTTAGTTTTTAAAGTGTCACTTTCCCGTAAAGTAAAAGTATGCAAATATTGACCTTATTAGATAGTTTTTTATTTCGTGAGTTATAACTATTGTTACAACAGGTGAATAAATATTTACGAAATATATCATCCACAAATGACTTCAAACCGTTGCCGTCACCGCGATCGTCATCTTTATGCGATCTGCCGCCGATGCTATCCTCATTGACGTCATCTACTCACCAGTTAACACCAAATAACTCAATAATTTTTGAAAAATGGGTTGATATATTTTTTGCATATACAGTCGTGGAAAAAATAATGTTCCCAACTCATGCGTAAAGTGTCTTTGCCGCCCTTGACCGCTTGCCCGAACTCCGTTCCGCGTCATTCGGGTCAACTGCAGTCGCGTGCGGGAAAGTATCACTTTCAGCACTTGTTAGGAAAATAACTATTTCAAAGACAGTGACCGTTCAACTAAGAAGCAACAACTACTTCCCGAGCTATAGGCCCCGACGGATATTGAATTACACAAGTCAAACGGGGTTGGTTTCAAAAGCGTTAAAATAATAATTATTCTGCGATATCTATCGGTAACGCGCTTTATTAAAAATACGACAATGTTACAGGAAACTATAATAATACTTTATGAAAACATTATTATTTGATGAAATCCGTTGGGTACATTCAGATGCTATCATTTTGGTCTTATCTCTATTTTGTCTTACATAGTTCAATGATATGTCTCCGTCAATATTGTTTTGATTTGTGAACAGTTTTTAAGTTCTTCGTGAGTGAAATCTTGTGTAACTTTTACTATTTTTATTTTCGGTTGACTTAATTTGAACGTTGTAATTATCATTCATTTGATTGATTAGTGTTTGTTTAAAGATTTCAACTTCATTTTTGATATTTAATTATCACATTACCGTATTGATTGATTTTTGAATTAATGATACAAACTTTAATATCACTAGAATTTATTTTATTTTAATCCATTTTTGTTTTATCAAGGTTTTTTGGTTTCACAATAATGACCGGAATATTTTGTGATACAAATGTTTATCCTTACAGTTTTTTATTCTTATTACACCCTTCACAATAACACTTCAAATTTCTTTTCTGTAAATTCATAGGTAGACTACAACTAAGTTTGGTTGTAGTTAATTCACTACATTCAAAGCAGGTATACTTTTATTTCTTTCGTAGGCTGTTCAACAGCTAGTAATTACACAAGTGGTGGTAATTTTTTAACAATTTTAACTAGATGCACGAATCTTTGTTGCTATGATTTCCTAATAACAATAAAGACGAGTGCTAATCTAGTTAAAATTTAAAAAAAAATGTATTTCCACGAATGTAATTCGGCGTGATTATTTTTTAAACTATTTAGCAAAATGCAACTGACAGCAAATTTTTAACGTCAAATAAAAATGACACTGACAAATGTCCGGTACCAATGGCTTACGCATTCATTCAAACGAAGATCCAATCAAACAGCGTGAAAAAATTACCGCTGTAAGTTGCTACTAGCAAATTATCAACAGTAAAAACACAAGAGCTTTTTTTTTATCGGATAAATTTCTCTTATCAACGAAACAGTTTTGCCAATCACTAATTTTACGAGAAAAACTGACATGATAAAATCGCGACACCGAAGGTGGAGCGATTTTATCTAATATCAGTTTTTCGAGCAAATTTAGTGATTGGCAAAACTTTGAGTTAAAGAGAAATTTATCTGATAAAAGAAAAGCTCGAGTGTTTTTTGGCAAGATAAATTAACGACAGAATATATGGATGAACAACAACAATAATTATCTTTATTAACCAAACTTGCCACTCATTGTCATTGTGTAAAAGTGACGTCCGCTTACTAGATATTGAGGAAGAGGAGTTTTTATCGCGATAAAAAAGGATGCACCTTTTTTATCGATGTCAAAGTGACAATAACATTCCCAGGTATATGACATTTTAACATTGGAGTTAATTTATCACTAGTAATACCAATAGAGGTCAAATTATTTCCGGAAATTTTTTCGAGCTCATGAATAAAAATATTCATGAGCGAGAAAAAATTTTCGAATTTAATTTGACCTCGTGTGGTATTGGGTAAGAAAATTCCACACCAAATGTGTTTATTTCCAACAACATCAATTTTCGTCTTCATCATAATAATTGCGTTTTTAATATAAACATTAATCATAATGGTCCAAAGAATTTAGGAAACGTCTATGCTTGTAGTTGAAATTCAAAATTATCATGTGAACAAATAAAAATTAGATTGTCAAAAAAAATATTCTGTCATTATAAACGTCAAAAAAATTTCCAGTATAATTCGCTGTTGGGTACCCAGGAGGAAAAAATGTCCACTAAAATTCATCCGTTGCCATGGTGATCTGTTAGAAATACACGTTCTGATTGGTTAAAAATCACATGTGTGGAATTTTCAGTGTAATTTTGATGCTATTGGTCGATTTAAATTTTTTTCTCATCACGATTGGCTGACAGGATCGTTTAAAAAATAATCAATAAAATTACATACCGAGCATTCCATTATTTTCATTTTATTCTAAGCCCCCTTAAAATCGACTGGAACTGGTTTTATAACTTCTTATCTTATCTTCACTAATAAGAAGCTAATTATTTAATTATTCCAAAAAGTTGTAACGCACAGAAATGTTTGTGTTATTTTATATTTCTTTCATATTTCATTTAATCCCTTTTCAATCTCAAATGTATTTTAGATTCACGCTTTAACCAAAATTACACACTTTATGTTGGAAATAATTACACCATGTTATAACTTGCATTCAACTACTTGTTCTACGTAAAAATCGGAATTTAAATACTATTTTTTCTCGGACAAAATTAAATATTTCAAAGAATGTCTTTCAACCAAAATATGCTTATAGTCCAGTAATTTAAGGCATTTAAAACCCCAATCTGCGGAAAAATTCCTAGTGAGCTGGATTTTCCTATACACATTCATTACATCGATATCGTGCCGGCTAAAAAAGTTGTGAAAGTCAAAAGGTCACGAAAATCAGTTTTTCGCAAATCACGCGCGACCTATTGCTCGGAAGTCAATAGCATCCATTATAAAAATTGTTCCTAGTAAAATTATCTACAAAAAATTTTTCTTGCATTTTCCTGTGAAATCAACCGTTTTTGGAGTAGAGCGCTGCGAAAGCGACTACACTGATAAAATTGATCGTTTTTTTCCAAATAAATGAGTTATTTGTTCAATATTTATTGGTATTAAATAAACATTATTCAAATCAACAGAAATGTATTTGTATAAAATACCTTGAATTATTTGTTTTTTTTTGTAAATTTATTTGAATTATATATATTTGAGTCAAATAAAGCAGGCTTTAAAGCAAATAAGTTAGAAGCAAACAATCAAAATATTAATGCCAAATAAATATTTATTGGCATCAAAAAAATATAAATAACATAATCAAACAAATTTATAGGGTGAAGTTAAATACATTCCAGTTTCATCGTCAAATAATATAATATTTGGATCCTAAAAATAATTATTTATTGTTTGGGCAGTTATCTTTGAATTAAATAATTCTTCCCTGTAAACTATATAACTGTTACGCGTGCGTAGAGTGTAGACAAGATTCGACAGGGACAGGAGCAACAAGTAGTTTTGGTGTTTGCAGATTGTAGAGAAGAATTATTACATTAATTTGTTGTTAGTGCAGTTTGCAGTGTAAGTAAAGTTTTTATGTGCGTTGGTGGATAAGATGTATAATATAAAATTATTGTTGGAAGGTTGGAGTCTACCTCATTTGTGGGAAGTATTTGAAGGTAAGTGAATTTGTACCTTTATACATTCTAGGTAGGTTGATGCTCGTTATTTTTTATTTAAATCCTCATTCTACCATAAATTAATTTTGGGAAACATGATTATTGCCAATTTTATAATTTAAAAAAAGAAAAGCCGATGGCATGGCTCTTGAATCGAAATGTCGAATATCTACCTAATTGGTATCTTTCTTAGTTTGGTTGATCATTTATTAATTTAAAAATAATTTGAATTTTGAGAAATAGGTATACTAATGTCAAGATAATTTATTTTTCTAAACATCTATCTATAAACAAAGATCCAGACAAAGGTATCATAAAACGAAAGCGGTCAGTTAAGCCTCTTAAGCGCCATCTTTTTTTCCGTCCCGTACAAATAATTAAATAAATAATTATTTGATCTTAATCACTTAAATTCATACTAGCTTTAATTTAAATAAATAATTATTTGAAACAAAAGTACAATATCATATTTTGAACATTTTATGTACACAATTAAATACATAAATATTTAATCTAAATCACTTATTAGATTTATTTAAATAGAAATTTATTTAAAATGAAAGTACAATGTCATATTTCCAACATTTTCTGCACAAAATTAAATACATTTAAATATTTAATCTAAATCACTTGAATTTCATATTAGGTTTATTTAAATAAAAAATGGGTGGCTCACGAGGTTTTGGCCAGCCTATACCTATTTTCAAAACTACGTCGTTGTTACAAAAACCCTGAGACAGGTCGGTTTTTGATTTTAATATACTGCATTTTTACCTAAAATTTTTTATTTTTTGTGGCTATATATAACTTTTTGTATTTTAGGTGTTACAGAAGAAGCTTAAGACGATTTGGCTCAAAAGAAATGACATTTTTGCTTCCTCGGTGCTTAATCTAAAATATGTCAAGAATAAATTTGTTTATATGGTGTGAACTTTTTTTGATCTCAATATCATTAGACTTTAGAAGTTTTGCAATGTACCTACTACATGCATTTTTATGTAAGTAATGCAGCAATAAAATATTTTTTTTAAATTTCTTCTACTTTACATTTTACCTTGATACCACACAAACTATTAAAGAAACTAAGTTGCACTAGAAATTTACTTGTTAGGTTTACAAAAAACAGCTTTTAATAGAAGTTTTTTTTTAAATATATCGATTTATCTGCATAAGTTAGTTGGAAATATACTGGATGCACCATTACTCCAGAATAAGTCACCCAGTATATTTCTAATTGACTTGTACAGATAACTTGATTTATTTGAAAAAACTTATATGTAACATTTACTACTAGGTATAGGGAGTGTATTATAGCATTGGTAAACAAGTATATATATAGTATATAAGTATATATAGCAACCGATACACAATGCAATTGCATGGTTGCTATGTCTTTTTTACCAATTATTTAAATATAACTCCCTCTACCTAGTGGAAAATGTTACTTATGTAAGTTACGTTGCTTTTTGTACACACTATGAATACATTTAAAGCAAATACATATTTGCTTAAATCCTTCATTGGGCGATTAGCGTTAAATAAATATTTAGTTAAAAGTAAATAAATATTGATTTGATTTTTACTCTTAAGGGAGTATGATGAAATAAATAATTATTTGATATTTTCTCTTTAGAAAGTATGATCAAATAAATATTTATTTGATTTTGCTCTTTAGAAAGTATGATGAAATAAATATTTATTTGATATTTGCTCTTCAGAAAGTATGATGAAATAAATATTTATTTGTATGCCATTTAAAGCAAATAAATATGTCTTTGAATTTTAAACCGAGTGGATTTGGCCAAATAAATATTTATTTATATTAAATAAATTAGGGAGACACATGGCAAACAACTTTTTAAAATTTATCAAATAAATATTAGTTTGGACCATAGGAAACAAATATTTATTTGAGTGAAAAGGAAATTTTTTTAATGCAAATAAATAATTTTATCAGTGTAGAATGCACTCACATAGGTACGCTATTGTATACCGTACACCAAGGAGTTGCGAGACCTGCCCCTTCATGCCTGCTACTGCCTGTCGGACTGTGCCTTAGAACATAAAGTAGTAAGGAAGGAGCGCGTGCTACATCTCCCATAATAAATAAAAGAGACAAAGTCGGCCATTTTGTGTGTGTGAGGTTGTGATATTGACTGCGGATCCTTGAGGTTCCATTATTAGCCTAACCAATAAGTCGTGAATAAGTCAGCCATTTTGGATAACCATTTTATGACTTATTATTTGTTTGGTCGCTGTTTAAAAGTTGGTTTTTATGTTATATTTTGCCGATTATTACTAACTCAGATGTTTTAGTTTATAATAGGATTTTCTAAGGTTAAGTTGGTTTTTCAGTTACGTTACATATAATACTCTCAGTGATAAAAATATAGTTTTTAAGACAATGGTTAGTTGTAGTGCTTGTGGACGTTCAAAGACTGCTAAAAACGACACTTTGAAAATTACTTTTCATCGGTGAGTACAATTATAATCTACAGATGTGAATATTGGTCTTTATGTTAAAAATTCCAAAAAATACACATAGTTGTTCCTAACCTAAATTTTCACTTGACATGATATGACATGACATGGGCGTATCATTTTGATTTTTAGTTTATAAACAAATAATATATCAAATTTATTTTCAGCATATCATTATTATTTAGAAAGCTTCCAGCTTTTATATCATTTTATAATACACTTGTTATTTACAATATTTTCTATTCTACTAAATTTTAAGTTATTGAATATATTAATTCCATTTTATAAAAATAGTTTTATCCAAATTAAAATTGAGTACGGCGTACGGCGCCACTGATATATTCTATTCTGCGGCGGCCATTTTGGATAACCATCCCGGTTAACTGTCCTTGGCGTAAGGATCCTTCCTTACTACTTTATGTTGTAAGGACTGTGCTTAGTTCAATTAAAAATTATTTCTTGAGCGTGAAACACGTTATTTTACACAGCTTGTTCAATTGAAATCCATCTTTGGTCCAGGAAAAATTTATTGACAAGTACAGTTACAAATAACTACCACTACAATTGAGGCACAAATCCCACTGTTTCACCAACCGATGTATACCCTGCTTATAGAATTCTTGTGGCTGCTGCTGGAAGAATTATTTCACAGCGTTTTGTACTTCTGCGTCCGACTGAAAACGGTTACCTTTTAACGCCTTTTTTAGTGGCCCAAAGATGTGAAAATCGCAAGGTGATAAATCGGGACTATAGGGTGGATGCTCTAATATCCTCCATTTCTTTCGTTGCAGATTTTCTTTCACTACGTTGGCAACATGAGGCCGAGCATTATCGTGAAGCAGAATAACACCACGTGAAAGCTTCCCTGGACGTTTTCTTCTTACTGCTTGATGGAGCTTGTTCAAAGTTTCATTATACAGGTTTGCGTTGATATGCACTCTAGGTTCTGTAAACTCTATCAGCAAGGGTCCTTCATGGTCGAAAAAAAATGTCAACATCACCTTGCCTGCAGAAGGTTGAACTTTAAACTTCTTTGGGGGCGGAGAATTTGCGTGTTTCCATTGCATCGATGACAGCTTACTGGATGGTTCAAAATAATGACACCAAGATACATCGCCAGCAACTATTCACGAGAGAAAGTCATTAGCATTTTGACTGTACTCCGTGAGGTGTTGCAAAGACAAGCCCATTCGCAAGCTTTTTCGGTCCTCAGACAAAAGACGAGGAACCCATTGCACACAAACTTTGCTGTAACCTAGATTGTGTACGATACTATGGACAGATCCTATACTCAC
>CAJUYH010002465.1:0-39880 GCA_910591685.1 Galerucella tenella
TTGTTTCATCGGCTTTTGCTGCATCAATTATACTATAACCTCGATGTTTTCCACAATTTGCACTTTTTTGCATAGGATGCCATATCATTAGTTTTAAACACAATAATACTTTCTAAAATATTATTTTACCAGGCAAATATTTCGATTGTCAAATTTAATAATCATACTATCTGGCTTTATTCGCTTTTCGAAGAAACAAGTACTGTGCCATTTTTGCCGGCTTGACGACTACCTGCTGCATAAGCAAAAACGAAATATACTGAAACGAAGTATACCACAAGTACATACAGTTGGTTCGATTAATCTCTTGCCATGCGTCATCATTCATATACAAAGGCAATACATCAATACATTAAATTACACGTAGGTCTTAGATTGATGTTTTAATTAGGATGTGGCTAAAATGACGGTGTGCGTTATTTCTTATTGAAGCTAGATATTTGTAAATATTTTACAGCTATCTAGCGATATGCTACCTAAACCTTTAGTTTGAAAAAACTGTTAGTATTCCAGAGTTTTATAGGGTTATTCTGCAAATTTACTTGTATGGGAGTTAGAATTAATAACAATTTCCTCAGTAGAAACTTTGCAAATTAGAATTGCCTTTTTAGTTTTATGGCTAGCAACCATTACTATTGGGCCGTCCCACCCATACGGTTGAACAATGAAAAATAGAAATCTTTTGGGTTGTGAGAATAAATAACAAATATTTTGAATATGTATATTTAAGTCTCATAAATATAATATACAATGAATTTCGTTTAATTTTCTTCATAGAATCAGAGCTATCACTAGTATTTATATCTATGGTAATTGGTTTATGATTGACTTTATGACCATGTTTTCGTAGTATTAACTCATCAATTTTATACACGTTTCCTTTTCCATTCATTTTTGCAATTTGTAGCAATTTATGTTTTGTGAGTTTTGTATCTAACTTAATGTTTGTTTGTTGTCAACCATGTAACAATCTCATTTTTTGTCGAATTAGTAGAAGGTTGCTTTTCTAAAAGAACACTATGATATGGAGCATTATCCATAACAATAAGAGATGGCTCTTCTAAGTTGGGAATCAATTGAGTAGGTACTTATCCATTTCATGAATATTTCATTGTTCATTTCTCCTTGGTAATCAGCTACTCTAGATTTTGAACAGAATAATAAACTTGCTCCAGAGACAAATCCTTTGGTAGGACTAGCATGAACAATTATAAAACGTTTACCATCATCATCTGATTTACGTACACTTTTAGTGCTGTTGTCTTGCCAAGAATATGTCCTCCATTTCTTTTTTCCAACTCAAAATACTCCAACACATTTAGAACCAGCTCCTGTGCTTGCGAATTTAACGTTTTTCCAGGCATATTCCAAAAATAAAAATCATTCATAAATAGCTCTGGTCTTTCAGAAAATCAGGTCAATATTTTCTACATTGTAAGCAAAATATGTTTCATACAATTCAGTTTGATGGAATTCTATCCATAACCATGATGAAATGTCAAATTAAGGTTAGTTTTCATTGCGAAGTAAATAAATAGTAAGTAGATAAATAATCTTTACTTACCACAATAATTCGAACACTCGGGAGTAAGTAAGTCGTTATAACAACTGTTTTTTTAATCAAATTTATACGCAAGGGGCTAAAAAGTGAGAAAAAATGAGAAATAAAAATCTAAACAAAGTCTTTGGTCTGTCAACGTACAAATTCGCGTTAAACTTATCGCCGACATTTATCATATGGCTATCTCTGTTTGTTATATTATGTTGTAATGGAACAAACGGTTTAATTTCGGGGGCTTAGATTCTGTGAGTGGGAAAGAGACGTACTACAAAAAGTAGTATGTGAATAATTTCATACATGGGAAAAGATTCACCAAATGAACTGTATGGAAAAACTTCCACTGATCAAACTATCCAGGCCGGTGTTTCAGCAATCTATGGTGCTTGCGTTGTTTGTAGATTACTGAAACTCATAACAGTATGAATTGATGAGTTCTATGTTCCAGTCGGAACATAATATTAATACCGTCTTCTTCGATAATATTGATTCGATTTCTTTTCTCAAAAAAATTATTCATTCACTCCTTCATCCAATTTCCAGTCTTAATTGAATTGTGATGCCTTCTGGTCAATATAATAGGTTAACAATAATATTTGAATAAAAGACATAAATTCCCTTGAAGCTAATTTCAATAAATCATAAGAACATTGAATCGTTACATAAATAGAAGTAGGAAGGTCGCACGTACGAAGTCAAGTTCAGAGCGTGAAATAAACATGAATAGTGTTATTTATATTTACTTATGATGAACTTGACTTGTCGTATAAATATGCAAACGATAGTGTTTTAAGAACCACTATTAATATTAGTGTTAATGTTAATGTGAATGTTAGAATATGAATATCACAATTCATAAGTGATAAGTAGTATAATGTATAGTAGTAGGTTTAAGTAATAAATAGAACGTATCCCAGTGCTACAAGTAGTTGTTTTATTCCTGTAAGATGACCCTCCGAGTGACCAGCAACACCATCAGTTGAGAGGCCGATCCACGTCGAATACCACCCCGTAACAACCACATTACAGAATATATTTTTCTCTTAAATTTATTGAGGCTTTAAATACTTTTGTCGGATCGTAGTAAATGACTAAAACGAGATGAGTTTATCCAATATCTCAATTACTGTACTTTTCAACCAATCAACGAAGCTATAGTTAATGTGATTTTTTCAAGTACAACCTTTTAGCAAATTGTACCGTCTGTCGCCAATCCTATTACCATATAATGCAAATAGAGTCTCTGTTGGTTTTTATACACATATAAATAGGCTGTATAGTCTGTGAATAAAATATTAGTTGGTCGCTAATTGGATGAATTGAAATTCTAATTCCATAATCGAAGAATTTATATTTATTGATGCAGCACTGTAGTGGAACTCATCTGATACGATAATAACGGTGAAGCAGTGTCGAACGCGCTTAGTAGTTGGATAGGTGACCACTGGGAAGCGTCGTCGTAGATAGATACAACCTGCAGCGAAACACTTTACACTATTAGGGTGCACTCGAGACTACTAGGATAGCTCGCAGGTATTGTCAATTTTAGTTTCATTTTTAATTAAGTTGCCAGTTTTGGGTTGGTGAAGGTCTAGTTTGTAGTGACAGTTTCACGTATCAGAATTTCCAAAGTTAACTTAAAAATTTACCTTCGAGTGACCAATGCCGTGAAGTAATTAGCAATTTACCGAAATTTATGAATGAAAACCATTGGAGGCGTCCATCAATTACATTAGTTGTTCAGGGGAGGATGGGATCGAGCCGAATCTCCAAATTTGACTTGGGGAAGAGGGGGGTCTTGGAAAATATCATGTCATTTTTTTCTAACAGTAAACGTTGTAAAATGGCGAGAAAGTTCAGAGCAAAATCTTACTACATCTCACCAAAGGGGGAAGAGGGGTCAAAAAATCCTCACGTAATTGATGGACGCCCCCTCACACACTTGGCGAGGGTAACTATGTTGAAAATGGTAATATCTCGAGCTTCACATTTTGAAAATGAGGTCGAAGGTGCTCACCAAGCAAAACTTATCAATTCACCTAAAATTTAAAAATCTTTCTCATGAAAAATTCAAACCTGATATTATGGTGTAACTGGAATTTTGACTTAATTAGTAATCATCCACTATATAATATTCTGTATCTGTATCTGTAGAGTGGGGAGGGTGAGTGTAGGCTCACAGCACTTAGGCCACATGTTACCCATTGTACATCCTCCCGAGGAGTTGTCCTCCTGGGTCATCGTCCATCCTGTATTCTCAGGAAGGTAGACAGGTCACAGAGGAGAGTGATCCTGGCAAGACTGCATCCTTTATTCCATCCCATCTCTTAAGGGATTGAGCATGGGTGTAACGTTTGGCTAGTTCCGCTGTCGAAGTCGTTAGGCCGTAGGTGTCACTGGGTCCTAGAATTTTTAGTCTAGCAGCTTCCCTGGCTAAAGAATCGGCAATGCGATTTCCTTTACTCCTGTCGTGCCCTTTAACCCACCTCAGGATAATATTGTTAACTGCCGAGGCGTCAGCTAAATCTTGGTGGCACTCTAGTACCAGCCTCGATATAACACGTTGTCTGTTTAAGGCTAATAGGGCTTGTCTACTATCAGTGCAGATTGTTATGTTTTTGCCAGAAATTCCTCTTCTGGTTATTTCTTTTATGGCAAGTGAGATACCAGCCAGTTCTGTTCAAACCACGCTGGTATTGTTTCCCATTCCCCACTTAATCTTCAGGCTCAGTGCTCTCGAGTAAACTCCACATCCTGAGCCTTCTTTCATTTTTGAACCATCTGTATATATGCGTATTGCGTTTGCAGCATCTGGCTCTGTGTTCTGTTTTATTTGTATTTTGTAGGGTTTGTTAAACAAAAACCTGGGTTCAATTGCATTATTGGTTCCCTGCAGCAGAGGTAGCGCAGTAAGCGCTTCCTGCTATAGGCTTAACCTCAATTGGCCCACTCCTACTTCGGGGCTTACACCAGCCGTGCGCAATCGTACCATGGCCATTAACGCAACCTCCTAGGCGTACAGGTCCAGAGGGGTCAGACCAGTAATAAGTTCCATTGCTGCGGTTGGTGTTGTTCTCATGGCTCCTGTGATGTTTAAACAAGCCATTCGCTGTATTTGATATGATTTTTGGATGGCCGTTGCTTGTAGAACCTTCGGTCTCCATGCAATTGCTCCATACGTTCACATGGGTCTTATTATTGCAGTGTAGATCCAGGTGACCACACGGGGTGACAGACCCCATGTGCGTCCCACTATCCTCCGACACTGCTCATAAGCCACTTATGCTCTTTTTGCTCTGCTGTGTAGATGAGAGTTCCATGTTAGTTTCCTGTCGAGGGTAATACCAAGGTATTTCACCTCTTCCGAAAAGTTTAGTTTGCTTTTGAAGATTTCGGGAGGTTTCAAACCCGATAAACTTCTTTTCCTGGTGAAAAGGATCATCTCAGTCTATCTGGGATTGATCGACAGTGAGTGTTCCTTACACCATGTTTTAATTGATTTAATCCCTTCCTGCGCTCTATCGCACAGTGTGTTCACAAATTTTCCAGTCTGCAAGTTAACTATGTCATCTGCGTATGCAATTGTGTAAAATCCATTGTTGTTGAGGTGATTAATCAGGGTGTCTAGGGCTATGTTCCACAGAAGGGGTGATAAGACTCCTCCTTGTGGACATCCCCTCATGACCAGTCCTCATACTGTGATGTCTTCTACATTGATACTTATTGCTTTACTGGAGAGCATCTTGAGTATCCATTCTCCAACTACCAGAGGTACATTGCTGGAGTTGAGTTGTAGCTGGATAATTGTTGGAAAGGTTGTTTTATCAAACGCTCCCTCAATATCTATGAATATACCCAGGGTGGAATCTTTGTTGTCCAATGATCTTTCGATTCACCACTTGGTGAAGGGCCGAATCAGTGGACCTTCCCGGAGTATATGCATGCTGATTTGGATGAAGTGGGTTGTGAACTAGCACTTCATCTCTTATATACCGCTCGCATGACCTCTCCATTGTTGTTAAAAAGAACGATATGAGACTAATTGGTCGTAATGCTTTTGGTAAGGTGTAGTCCATCCTACCTGGTTTGGGTATAAATACTACCCGCACTTCTCTCCACTTACTGGGAATTTACCTCAGAGCTAAAGAGGCTCTGAAAATTCCAACCAGGTGCGGCATAAGAATATACATTTCCCATTGAAGTAGGGCTGGTCTTATTCCGTCAGGTCCTGGTGACTTGAAGGGGGAAAAGCCCGATATGGCCCACCCTATCTTGTCATCATCAATTACAGCACTAGCAGCTTGCCAGTCGTATTGTGAGGGTGTTATTGGTACTTCCGTCCAGTTTGACGTTCCAGGAAAGACAGAACCTGGGAAGTGAGTTTCCATAAGAATCTCAGCGCTCTCTTGGAGGTGGGCGGCCTTGTCACCATTTTCCCTTGTTAGGATGCCGATACTCTTATGGTGGTCGTTTGAGAGTGCCTTCTGTAGCCTAGAAATTTGTGGGAAGTCTTCGACTGCCTCACTCTCCAGGCTTCTCTTTGCTTTTGTCTGCAGACTTTTTTGAACTCTTTGAGGTTGGCTTTATATATTCACCAGTCCTCTTTGAGTTTCGTTCGTTTTGCCTTGTTAAAGGTCGTTCTCGCTGTCTTTCTGAGGTGTTCCAGTTCAGGGCACTAGCAGGTATTGGTCGTGCCACCTGTCTGAACCATCCTCATTGGACAGGATTCCTTATAGTCAATGTCTATTTTGTTTTGGATAGATACTGTGTACCTTTCCAGTTCCTCATTATTGCTAGTAGTCAGGACCTCTGTTTCCCGCAGAGCACCTTTTAAAAGTCGATTGTAGAGAGCTACATCCGTCCTTTTCGGGGCACGGGATTTTACAGTGGTCCTGAGATCCTGGCTTACCGTATAGGTCAGCTAGCGGTGATCTGACATAGAAATATGATCCGACACTTGCCAGTCCTGAATTTTGTTTGATATTTTGGCTGTCGCCAGCGTAATATCTATTAATGTTTGGCTACGGGAGTTAATAGATGTCGGCTCCGTACCTCTGTTTAAGATTGTTAGATCTTTCTTATTAATATATTCATAAAGAGACTTACCTCGGGCGTTGATATCCTTGCTGCCCCAGCTCAAGTGGTGAGATTTTGAGTCGCAATATATATAATATTCTACTCAACATTTAAAATGGAACGATCAAAGCTCTTGTTGTGTTTTGGCTGTTTACTTGCTGATGCAATATGAGACTGGTATATACATTTTTGTCAGATACATTATTCTTTGAAGTACATGCAGTTTCACTTGGACAATTAGTGTGTAAGATCCCAAAAAGTCGTTATTCGTTCAAATGTTTCTCAAAGTTTTGCTAATGAATTTGTAGCTGTATACGCAGGGTATTATGGAAGAGGACAAGAATGAGCCATATCGCAATTGCAAGCCCTTTGACATTCCTGAGTGTAACGAGAACAAGTGGCAATCTACTGGACTAGTTGTTTCTGACTTCTAGACTATCAGAATAAGACTGAACATAAGTAAGCAGCAATGTAGACATCAATATGGATATTTCTAAACATTTTCAAGTATTCGTTTGTAATATGGTTTTATGGAAAGTGATTTTGTTCAGTCACACGGTACGTGCTCATTCAAAATATCTCTAAGACCAATAAAGAACTGCTTCTGATGATCGAGAATTTGAAACTGTGCCAAAGACCTTTTAGGCAAATGGAAAGCAGTAACTTCCTCTCACTTCAAACATACAAAAAGGTGCTCCTAAAATGGCTCAGCTGTTTTTTATTGGAAAATCTTCATATTTAATATTTATTTATTTATTGCGATAGTTAACTTAATCTTGTATTTATAAAAATACTCGTAAAGTAACTCAATTGTAAACAAAACTTGAAACAAATATTAAACAACTCACTGGAAGTTTCTTAAGTAATATAAAGCCTACACAACAGTTTTTCAAGTCAATCAAGTTCCTTAGACACGTAAGGTATTCCCCAGCCATCCAAAAACTGACTTGAAACTTTCGTAATCATGTAGTTTTCCGATTGTAGGGATCACAAATTTCCCCGATCACAACATGTCGGCAGGTAATAAAATATATGGTGGCATATATACTGTGAAAGGAATCTAATTCATTGGGTAGGATAATCATTATTAAATTTCGCGGAGCTTATATTCCAGATACATTTTTTAGTTTTTTGCATGAACATCTACATTACACGTACCTACATGCTTATGCAAGAAACTAAGAAATTAAGATTTAAATTAAAAAATAACATGTTTTTATCTCCTTAGTTTTAGTTTTAATTTTTACTTGCATGAATCCACCTTTAGGTAGTAATAAATAAATCAAATACAATTTCTTAAAACTTCAATTACCGAGTTAAGAAGATGGAGCTTTGCGGAGTTTCGACAAAGTTTACAGAATAAAAATAATATTTTTATACTGTAAACTTTTGTTTTGTCCCATCGTCGCTTGACTCGAAGCTTATTCTTTATAATTTTCATTTTCAAAAACGAACACTCCCCAGCGAATTCATAGCATAATTTCAATATTCGGGAAAGTAACTCTGAAGTTTTGATTTTTATGAATGCGATAGTAAAACAGCTTCTAAGATTGGACTTTTTGGATTTTATTAAATATAAAAATTAAACGAATTAATTGCCAAGACTACAAATTTGCAGCGTTCATCTCCTCCAGGTGATTGAGAAATCCAAATCCTGAGCGGACATTTTCGTATGCATCCAATCTTTTAGTGAGAGAAACACAAAGTTGGTCAATCACTGGGATAAAACCGGACACTTCAAATTTCTCTCTTGGTGAGAGATTTGCGTCTTGTACTTCCAATAATCGAGCGGATTGAACTTCACACTCCTTTTTCTGGTGCGTATTTGTACGTATTTGTCAGTTTGTTGCTTGAATCGCTCCAAAATGTCGTTCCGAAAGATGGCATGGTTTAGAGACCACTCATCTTATCTAAAAATTATATTGTTTCATTTCTCACGATATCTTTCCGCTCATTATCAAAAGTTATGTTGGTTGACGCTTCTCCTATGTCGAAATATCCTATAACAATGGCCTTTGTTGATGCAGCTATACATGACCAGTGAGTGTAACGAAATTTTTTGAAAAAATATGACTGTTTTCTTTTCTGTTTTGATATTTTTGGTATTGTTGTGAGCTTTCTGTAAAAAATATATATAAATCCTGAACAAGATCAAATAATTGAACTGCCGATACACAAGAATTAGCAGCTTCCTTTCCAACTGAGTTGAGTGAGTGACCACAACATAGCACAAACGCTGATAAATGATTTCTCTGCTAAATAAGAGCTTGGATCACTTTGTATTTTTCACTTTTATTTGGAGCATTGTCGTACGATTGACCGCTACAATCAAGGATATCAATTTTATGCTCATCTAAAAAGTAAAGTAAACCTTTTGCTGCAGCTTCACTAGTATAGCTGCGGTTTCGTGAAAATGTAAGAAATTGTTTCTTTAGCATCCACCCTTCAATATATTGAACAACTAGGTATAGATGATCGATATGAGATTCGTCGAGAGTATAGTCTACTGAAATCGGAGAAGTACTTTGATTTTTCAATCCTTGCTACGATTTGATTTATCACTTGATTAATATTTAAAGCCTTTCTTCTGACAACATGCATTTTCAATTCAACATTTTCAAAAGTATGAAACATGTACAACTTGATATTCATTTTAAAAAATATTTTTATCTCAACAAAGACTGATATGTTGACATGTTTTAGTTTTTTAGACAAATATAAATAAAGGAAATGAAATTGTTAACATTCTGAAACTATCAATCATCATTATATCTATTTTTCTTCAGATTGCTTCTCAGACATGTCCTCAATTTTTCCACAAATACTTCGAAATACGAGTATGTTGGTTATATTTTTAAAGAAACTGCAAATATGATTTTCATATTCAATGAATCTCTCCAAATTTCAAGCTTATCGATTGATTCAGCTAAATACTCACAAATGTATTCCAACGCTAAAAATAAATAATACGGAATAGCACTTTGGCAACATTCCAAATTTTGCTGTTTTTAGTTTTCATTTCGACAAATTTTAACAATGATAGACTCCGTTTCACGTAAGAAGAACCCACTAGAAGTTGCAGTCGTATGTCGTATCCGTCAAAGCCTGGCTGCAACTTCTAGAGTTCTAGTGGGTTCTTCTTATGTGAAACGAAGTCTACACTCTGGACTGGACTCATCATAGACGTAGATATGACGTAGTCAACTATCTTGATTATCATGATTATAACAGCCTAGCCTCTTCACTGAACAACTAGCGGTCTGTAGCAGACGTAGCGTATTTTTTATTCGTTTATTTAACGTCGGTCTATTTCGGCGACTGAGGCTAATCACCGACGCCGGGAGCGCTCTACCCCCAAATTTTGGCGAGCCCACTAGTGTTCCAACCATTGGTAGCGTTCTTTAACGAGCCCAACAATAATGGACTCGGAACCTCGGTTTCACGTTTCCTCTGAAAGACGGCATATCTACATTATACCTCGTACTCATTGGTATAATGCCTGCGAGCTGTGTTATGCTAGTCCGCTGCAGGCTGTACGGGCCCTATACGATGGTTTTCCCTGGCATGGTCACCCATCCAAGTACTTACCATGGTCGACACTGCTTGACTGTAATTATCGCTTCAAACGCGTTCCACTACAGTGCTGGGTCGTCATCCTAGACGTAGCGTTTGTTTCAACATTAAATAAACTTGTTGGCTATTGCTTTGGTCATTCTTGCGATAGGGTAACAGACATAAATAAAAAAGAAGATCGTCTAAAAATGTAGTAGTTCCACTTTTGTTGCTCTCGTTTATTTGTGCTTCAAGCACCTGTGCGTGACGCCTCAGGGGTGAGTTCGAGAACGTCACACTGGTTGAAATTTTGCACTTGATTGGTGTGGGTAAATGGCGATCGTAGTGCGACGCTCCATCGAATGAGTTCTTGAACGGATTTACCTTCTTGTGGTTGTTTACTATAAATTTTTAAATATTATTGTTCAACTTTTAAGTTTTTCTATTTTGAATGTAGAGTAGATGATATGGATGAAAAACGTGTCGCATTGATTGCGCTTACATTGGGAAAACAGTTGCTTAAAGGGATAGGTACATTCCGACTCAGAAAGCGAGTCGGATAATGAAATGGAAATCTTTTTAATATCCCAAATTGAGTCAAAGCTGCAGCCGCGGAAAAGAACACATCCAAAGTGTAAAGATAAAGATTACTTTGAAGGAGTTATTCCCAGCTATAAGTACTTTTAAGGAGTTTTAGATGAATTTTAGAATATTTATAGCTAGCCTGGGTCTGGCGCCAAGAGTTTTAAACAGAAAAATTTTAAAAACCCTTTAAGCACGCCAATCTACCACAAATAATCTTAATAATATTTTAAATTTGAATAGGAGAAGGAAATTGATTTATCTTTAAATTAAAAATTTAATAAACATTCATAGTCATACATACCAATCTAAATTCTATTCTAACCACAAAATATTCAAACCAAACTAACAGATGCGATTTCTAGCCGAGTCGGGACATGGTCGGGACTGGTGTAATTTGAGCGTCGCTCTAAGGAGTTCTCGGACTGTGGGGTACACCACAAGAAGACGCTTAAGAGTTCTCGGACACAAAAATAAGTGAATTTCATACTAGTGCGATGTTCTTAGCCCAGTCGTCACGACTTTTAAGCAAAACGAACACGATTTTTTAGGATCCTCGAAACCACATGTCATGTGCCAATGCCGATGAATTTCCTGTGTTGCTAGAAGAACAGTTTTCAATTATAATGTTTTTGATAATATAATTTCGCATATTTAGATATTTTAAGTAAAGTTTAAATTGTAATCCGCACAATCTTAACCTTTAAATAAACGTCAAACCGGTCAAACGTTGAATATTTAATGTCCATGGCTTGAAGCTCATACTTTTCGGTATGTGCTCAAGGGGCAAGGGGAAGGTATGACTAGGCGTCACGCCTATTCAGTCACTACGAGCTGATACCAGCAGCCAAAAGTAAATAATCGAAAACACCTTTTGACTTATGCATTCATTTGATCTCAACGGGTTGTAGTCACCCATCAGAATTTTCGATTTTCTTAGCACCACTAGATCTTTCTATTGCTCAGATTTTCTCTTTTCTTCGGATTTGCCTATTTCATTCAATATTACATTGGATCTGATGCCGCAATAGAGTTCCAGCCTCAAAAGGGTATTCCAGTCCCTTCTATTCCAGTGTGTTCTGGAATTCATGGTAAGTGCTCAACTAAAATGTACTTCGTGAACAGAGCTGCATTTCGCGCGAAAAATGTTTGTCAAGCCACGCCTAACTTGACTTTAGCAAGAGTGAAGCTTAAATTATTTGAAAATATCCAATGAGTATATGGGTAACTTTTTCCTTAGGGGTTTATTGAACTTAATCGTGTTAAATATTTCTGATTCAGTCAAGGCTTATTTTCGTTCCGTATTGAACGCGTTAAATAAAAGATAACAATTACTCTGTTGTCAATCAAACGAATCGGAAAGCTGGACTACTTTTTTTTTCTCGTTCTCATTGTTTATTCCGAAATAATCGCCTTTCAAAGCTTTTCCAAAACACACAAATTGCACACGTAATATATTTACAACGAAAGTGTTTTATGGGAATAATTTCCATCAATTGTTCATCTCGAAAAAAGGAATACAGAGAAGGGTCAGTAAAAATTTTTAGTTTAGTAGGTAGGTTATAAGGAAAATCAATAGACCAGCAATGTTAATCTCTCAGTTGAAAGAAGAGAGGAGAGTGTGTTCGAGGTGATAAACATAAAACGGTTCTATTTGTGAAGCACTTAACTGTAGAGCTTATACTTAACACAATATCCAGTAGATAATATTTCACTACACCTACATAATACTTGCAAACATAATAAAACAAAAACTGAAAGCGTATGCACAGGAAAAATAATAGGAGACTACCATAAAGGATTTAGACCAGGAAAGTCAACATGAACGGCAATACACACCATCGAACATATCCTTGATGAATCTCAGGAATACAATAATGCTCTACACGTCATTTTTATAGACTTTAAGAACGCATTCGACACAATGATAAAACCCAAGATTATGGAAGCGCTAAAAATGCTAGGAATCGCAAAGAAGCGAAGTGAGTTAGTGGTGATGACCCTATAAAACACTACCAGAAAAGTAAACTTCCAAGGTAAATTTCAGAAGAATTTAAAATTAGTTTAGGTGTAAAAGATGAAGACTAAATTCTTCCAACACTGTTTAACCTAGTACTTGAGTTCACTTTAAGGAAAGAAACCCAGATAATTGCTTATGCCGACGACCTCACCATCGCCGTGGCTGAAACCAAGAAAAGTCTAATAAATGCAGTAGAGAAGCTAGACGCAAAGGCACAAATATTTCGACTACAAATAAATGAAGACAAACCAAAATATATGCTAATGGGTTAAAAAAAAAACAGGAGTTGTATAAAGCTTCGATGATTTATAAACATCTGTAAGACAAACCAGTGAAGTCAATATGAATGAGAGAATATTAAGGGATGAGAGAATATTAAGGGAGAAATTGTTAAAATCTAAATCGAACACCAAAAAAACAAATATACAAATCTATAAGACTTTGATCAAACCAGTCATTAGTTATGCATTTGAAACAACAAATATAAACAGAAGAGAAGAAGATTCGAAAATAATAGGAAGGAAAATACTGAGAACAATACATGGAACACACATAACAAGAGATGGAGAAAGAAAATTGAGAAGAAATATAAAAATAGACAAGGAAACAGGTGAAGAAAATATAGTTCGATATATAAAAGAAGGAAGACTAGAATGGATGGGACACATAACGAGAAGAGCACCAACAAAAATATTGAACAACATGGGTTCTATCAAAGACGAGAACAAGAAGAAGACCACGAAGCAGATGGTGGGATCAGGTAGAGGAAGATATGAAAATCGGAGAATGGAAAACAAAATGTAGAGACAGAAGAAAATGGAAAGCTATGACAAAAGAGGCCAGGACAGATGATAGATTATAGTCGCACTGATATAAGGGGAGTAATCCACCTCGTTAATAGGATTAAGCACAGCTTCCAGCTGATTGAATTTTCACCTATTGTCCTTTCGAATGGCAAGCTAAAATGGTTGTCTTAGAATTTTCTCATTAAAAACAGTTTGTTTGAATGTGACATATTAGTATACTAACGTTTCTTTTGTGTTATATACCTAAAGCTTTTCCTTGTATGTTTTTCAAATCAGGGACATTGTAAGCTGCTGAAATGCCAGCTAAGTTCAACTTTTAAAATGTGAGATTTTGGATTACCGTGAAGAACGTTCGTGTACGAGACACAAAAAGAACGGGAAACGCGACATATTTAGTCAGGAAGAGGGATGTAAAAGCACTTTTAGACGGTATTGAAATCTTATTTAAAAGCGTCGGTCGTTTGGCGAGATTTATGAGCTGATCATTTGAAACTGTATAGTTTTTTATAGATGAATATAAATTTAACCCAACACGGAGGTCAATGTAAGATAGATATTTCGATTTCTCAAGCTGTTGGTAAAATTTAAGAAAATAGACAGGGCCTGCCAACCAGAAGTGTAATGACAGATAAGTGAACCCCCTTCTAGAGATTTTATCGTACGCTCATGTAAATGTAAATTATCACCAAATTAACCCACGGTCACGTCACCGACTAATAAGTTTTGCCTCTACCAATAGTGATACAATGCACTTGAGAAAGAAAGCTGCTGAGTTATCAAGTCAAGTTTCAGCTCAAGAATATTTTCCTTGTATAACCTGGGCAAATTATCCCCTGGAATATTACCCAGTGAAGAGAGAAGGAGAAGATGAATCCAACCCAACCAGCTTCACTCACTACAGCATGGTGGTGACGGCACAAACTGAAAATATTTAGTTATTCGCGAAAAATTTTCCGATAGTGGGCGCTGCAGTTTATGTCAAAGCTGTCAGTGGAATGGGGAAAACAATGCTAACCCAGGATCTGTGGCTAATCCCCATTTGTTTCAATACACGTACTGTAATGGCGATTTGGTTTGTTTTCCCCATTTCAATTTTGCTCGTTTTCGCGAACACGAGTAAATATAATAGTGACAGGTGACGGTGACAAGTGATGGCTACTCATTAATCGAAATTATAAGCTTTATTCGGGTTTTTGTTGCTGGAAAGTCCGTAAACCAATCTGGAATTGCGCAGAGCTAGTTGCGTACTTTATTCAGTCCTAAGAACTATTTTCGGATCGTTTAAAATTGAACAAAGTTTGAAAAAACCCGAACATTCCGCATGGTCCATAGAACTGAACTAGCCTAACCTTTTTGTTGCTTTAAATTGACCAAAAAATAACCTAAAATGTTGCACAAACTGCATCTTATTATATTGAGGGACAGTCTCTTCACAAAGCTATCGGTTTTAATATTATCTTGTAAGACTTCTGGAATTATAAGATTATTGATCACATCACGAAGAACATCGTCATCACTTGATGATGATAATGAACTATGCTCAAATATTTCCATTAAATCATTAGCATCCCCTTGGTGAACATTAAATTTGAAAAGTAAAAATCCAGAATAAACAACACACAGTAAACAAACCTCTACCACTAGACCTATACGAATTTTCAAAATAGCTTCCACCCACCTCCTCTGTAAATGATTTGAGCATAAATAATAATCCGAAAATCGTCCTAGACTGGGGACTGGCTTAGACGGTTTTCGAACCGTCCAAAAACTGCTCTCAGAACCATCCTGTTGAAACCCAAACAAGCCAATTTCGACTGCGCAAACTCCGGACAGTCTAAGAACAGTAATTGCATGAACCCGAATAAAGCTATAGTATTACCTGTACTCACTACTCAGTCCAATAGTATTCTTCGCGATGCTATTGTAATCGATCTCAGATTTGTTGTATAAAAATTTTGAGCTTCACTTTCTAACCTATATTCGATCTTTTTCCTCCTCATCATTATTATTTCCACTTAATTTGCAGTCGAAGTTCTAGAAAATTTCAATTCTTCAATCTTTTCTAAAGATCCACCCGATAAAAGAAGCGGGTAAACATACAACACGGCTCCACCCACTACGTCAAATTTAGTAGTTGAGGTGCGCATGCGTCCAAGCAGCCCTTAACCTTTTATTCGATGTGAATGAAAGTGAGCTGATTAGCTCAGTTGGTAGGGTATTGAGCTTAGAACTCAGAGGTCGTAGTCTCGAAGCCCGGATAGGACCTGGTTTTTTTTGGTTTGTTTTTAGTATTTTATTTCTTATTTTCTTATATTTCTATACATAGTTACACTTTGATCAACCAGGTTTGGGTCAGGGTTCTCTTGTTTTTTTTTAGTTTTTTTATTTCTTATTTTCTGATATTTCTATACATAATTACACTTTGATCAACCAGGTTTGGACTAGGTTTTCTTGTTTTTTTTTTAGTTTTTTATTTCTTATGTTCTGATATTCCTATACATAGTTACACTTTGATCAACCAGGTTTGGGCCTGGGTTTTCTTTTTTTTTTAGTTTCAAATTTCTGATATTTACATATTTATTTCAATATTGTTATGTTACTAATTTGGCAAAGTCTTGTGTCATGCGCAGTTGAAAGAGCCGTGTTGTATGTTTACCAGCTCCTCCGATAAATAGCAAAAAGATACCACACATGGAAATATATTTTGACTATTTTCAGCTCTTCAATTCTTTGGAATCATCCATGTAGGTACTAAAATATTCATTGAACATGTTGATACGAATACATAAATATTAGCTTTGCCTCTGTATAAATGACAGTTTTCCTTTCACTGTTCTACTAGTAATGGGACCATTCTCGAGAATTCCAATTTACATTTTCAATACTCCGTTTTTGCTTAGTTACCCAGCAAATATACATTTAGAGTAGTCTAGACTGCATTTCCGGCTTTCTCTAACCTTGGCTGCTATTGCATGCGGATCGAAAGTGACCAAATCCAACAAAAGAGGATCGCCTTGAACAATAATCAGTAACCAGTAAGAAACTGGAAATATATTGTATAATCGATACGAATGTGTTTAACGTTAAGAGTTGCGACAGTTTGAAAGTTTATGAATAAGTATTTATCAATTTAGTGGTTTTCTCTATTTCCAAAAGCTGCTATTCAAATTAAATGTAGACTTTCCTTCACAGGTCCGTGTTAATTATATCACGACATAATGAGGGAAAGTTGATTTAATTTCCACTACGGATTTCTGGTTTGGGGAGAGCCTTTATAGGGCGCGTTATTTTGTTAACATAAATGGCTTGTTTTATTTATTTCCGGATATAGGTCATTGTTTGCAGAATTATGCCGACTATGCGGCAAATATAAGCTTAGCACACGAAAGGCTCAATTAAATCGCTGTGGTTGACGACTCGTGCTCTTTTTAAGAGGTGACTACGAAAATAACAAAGAAAATCAGTAACAGAATTTATAACTTTATTAAACTAAAAAATGATATCACGTTTATTATTAAAAAGTAAACTTCTGTACTTTTATATACGTTCACTCAACTTGCAATGTTTGAACGTTCGGTCCAAATCTTGTAACTGAACTTTAAAGCAGTGACTGCAAGCGCCAAATATGATGGCGAAAGATCTCGCAGGTATAGACTATAGACTTTCCCAACTAAATTACTATTGGATTACGATAAGCAACTTGTCAGTTAGTTTTAATGCCAAACGCCAATAGAATTGGAGGACAACTAATGATACAGAGCATTTATATGTCTTGCAAAAGCTGAAGTGGGAGGTAACATTTAAAATGAGTTTGTGCGCATGGGGGCGGGCTCGCCATCACGTTTGACGCTTGCTATAGTTTGAATGACAACGCATGGTTAGCTAAGTGGGTGACTACAATCCGTTGAGATTCAATGAATACCTAAGTTGAAGTGAAACTGCACTAAAAGTTTCAACAGGAATCCTAACGGGACATTGTCGCCTGAATGGGCACCTGAAAAAGGAGAATCTGTGGCATGGAAGAAGAAACCTCTATCTATATACTTGAGAGTTGCACAGCAATTCAGAATCCTAGTGCACAGCACCAGATTTTTGGACAGAAAAGGGGACATTCATCTAAGTTAAGACCTGCAGGTATCCTAAAATTCCTCCAGGAAATAGGACTAATGGAGCTACTAGTCTCTGCAACTTTCCTCACGAACTGAGTAGATGTTAGGGGGCACAATAGATCTTTTAGGTCTCAGTGAATGTCACCCCAACATATACATACATACATACATACAAGTGTCGTATTCCTAAAAACAGCAGCAACGGACTAGCTATTTTTAGCACTTCCATAAAATCAGTATCAATTGAAGAGGTTTGCTGAGGAGAATACGGGAAATAAAATGACTTCCGCCTATATACAATATGGCGAACTGAGATTGTGGTTAGAATACGAATAAACTGACGTATGTATTCTGTGAATTCATGCAACGTTTATTATACATCCTATTATTATAACTACACTCGAATTACATTGTCACTGCCTGATGAAATCATTTCAGTTAGGAACGAGTTAATTATATGTATGCAATTGAGCATGAGCTGACAAAAGTGACAAGACTGGCAATTGATAAATGCCATATTTAAATCGTTTGTGGATGTGTTGCAAGTATTTGAAAATTATTAGATTCTCACGGCAAAAACGTTTGAGAAAATTATTTGTGGGTATCAATAGTGTGAAATCATAGATCACTACTTGAGCAGATAATTGTTGACCAAGCATTTCTCTTCCCTTGCTTGTTCTTGAACTCTAAGTGTATTTTGTCCTGAAGATTAGTATATTGACGTACCAAGCCAATAAATGTTCCTTGGCCCAATATTATTTTGTGAAATTATCAACAAAAGCTCTTTGAGGCTATTATTATCATTCAAAACTCAAAACATTGTGAAGTGTAGAAACATGAATCAAAACAAACGTGGGAGTGACAGCTGAAACATTTTTTGTGCACGCAATTTCATGGTTTTCACTTGTAATAACCGATTTTAGGCGAATAAACAAACCATAAGTAACCGGTAAGCATGTTTCAATTCCGCCATCCATCTTGGCACCATAGGCAAAATAAGACGTTCTGATTGGTTGCGTTGTATCTACTACTATCTACTGGCAATATGGAAATTCACGTACCCTCTTAATTTGTACAAATTGAATCAAACATGCTGGCATTTTTAAAAAGCTAAAGAAACCAGCTTTCGGATGATGTGAAAATATACATTCTATTTAAATAAATCAAGTAATTTTTGTGAAAATAGCCAATTTTTTTCCTCGTCCTGTACAACTGGGAAAAAATTTTAATGTTATTGGGGAAAAACTTTTTGATATATCAAACTCATTGGTGGAAACCGCACGTTCCATCTTTTTTCGTTTAGTCAATTAGTTAATCACGTTTAAAATGTGTCAATTTTATATTTTATTTGTTTTTCTATCATATGATAATAAATGCTTATTAAAATAATGTTTTGTTCAAATAATTTATACTATCTCAATATAATATAGATATGTACTAAATCTTTAAAGTAAATTTTATATAAAATATTACAATTTTTGCAAAAAATCAATTTATTTTCGTCAGTACTTAAGGGTTAACTTCTTTCCGTTGTTTATGTACTATCACTTAATACAATAAATACTATTATGAACATTGCATAGGAAATCATAGGAAATCATGCTTTAGAGGCTAGGCTGATTTCTATTTCGCCGTCGATCTCGGCACTCCGCTTTCAATTCCGACCACGATCTCAGCACCCACTTAACCGATGCAACGCAACCAATCAGAACGTCTTATTTTGCCTATGGTGCCGAGATGGATTGCGGAATTGAAACATGTAACCGGCATATACCAAAATGCATTTAGTCGATGTGATTATTAATGGTAATAAGCCAATAACGTCATTACTGAGCCCTTAAAGACGTCACCACCTTTGACATTTCCCACCTTGGTGATTACTTTGCTACCGAGCTGTGTAATTACCGCGGTTTTAGTTGTCAAATGTCAATTTATTTTTGTAGATGAATATATCCTGGTTATTATCTGGTTATTCACCTAATTGTTACGATGTTATTGGTGATCATACAAGGTTATTTAGACGGTCTTCGATGGTGACATTTCTTGGTTGATAAAGGGATGAAACCAAGGTCGAAAAAATATTAACCACGGTGTTCGCCTAAAGTCGGGTAGTACAATGTAATTATAATAGACCATCTTCTTGATGCAATAGTGTAATTGAAATTCAATATTGTGGTTGCATGAAAATCATATAGGAAACTATAGTAATTATCGTTTTCTAATGTGAATGTAATTATAATATAATGATACTGACTTTGCATGAATATATTTTTTTAAGTCAGAGGCTCGGCATTTCACACCTGCAAATTATTGAATTTAAATCAAATATAATAAATCGAATTGAGAAAATTCACGGTGGTGATATTCTTGTGTATCCAGAAAAACACCGATGTAGATCTAATCTGGAATAACGTGAACAAAGCATAATGTGTAGATATTTTAAAATAGCTGCGATAATACACATCCGTACATGCCAACCAATTTCATACCTCTACTGGTTTTTCCGATTAACAAAGCACTCAAATCAGTTAAGAGCTATTCATTCCAGTTGGAGTGACACTGCAAACCATTACCGTCCAGTGGAATCGTTTAATAGGTGAATTGATTAAATTTCTGCCCATTGCAAAATTTGAAAATCTATCTGTTGAATGGAACCATAGAGATAGTAATAAGGAAGGAGACGACATCCAGTGTTAGGTTCCATATGTACATGTGGAATCAGTGGGCGTGACTAAGTATGGTACGCAACGTATTTCTGCACAGAACCGGATTTGATATTTTTCGATAAATGAATTTTTAGTATTGATAATCGATGTAATGCAGTGAATCCTTTTTAATATTTGTAATACACCCCTGCATATTATTTATCTTACCTGTGGTACGTTATTCCAGAAGATTTCTTAGTATTCACGCCGTCTCGACTGGTACAACTTCTAACAGCACAAGAAACCATTTTAGTCAATCAATTAAAAAAAAAGTATCTTCAAAAATGTAATTTACAACACCAATGACACTCAAAAATAACTTTGACATTAGCGTGGCACGAAAATGGCTGACCGAGTACGCTTTAGATCACGTGACTTCGTCTCCCCCCTTTATTACTCTCTCTGTGATTTCACCCCAGGTGGATTCTCCAAATTATACCATCCCAAATACCATAAAATCGGCCCATACGTTTTGCTGTTCAGCATGAAACCGATTGTAGCGACACATTCCGTGACTAATTATAGGTGTGAACTCTCCAGCAACCTTCTCAAGCAGGCACCAAGAACTTCATTAACATGGGTCCAGCAGTTTGTATATATACTTACTTTTTTTTCAGTTGTTTGTGTGGACTCTCACAATGTTTCCCTTTATTACCATCTCTATGAATGGAACGTATTAAATTAATGAAATAATTATTCAAAGCACCGCCTAATAGGCAAACAAAGCTAATGAGATTGACAAAGCTAGGTGCATATCCTGTCATTTGGATGAATAAACTGTAGAACTTTCTTGCGAATGTGTGGTTTTCTGTGGTAGATGATAAGAAGCCATGGTCAAGAAACTACATTGAGGGTTCAGTCTCAAGGTTGATTGGCTGCATAAAAAAAATCGGGATGAAATATGTAATATTGATTTAACAACGGAAAGGATCAATTAACCTCAATATAGACCAATCTGTTGGTAGGAGAAGATGTGGCCTGGTTTTTTAAAATGAGACTTAGCTTGAGCTTGTATAATTTCAAACACATCAACATAATACCGCGTCATCAGTGGAATATACGGGGTGGCGCATTAAAAACAGTCCACCTCAAATATTGTCGGTGGGGAAGGTTTTTGCGGCGAACCGCGAGGCTAGTCGATTTTGTTTTCAAGGAGGACAACTTTTGGTAGTTAACTTATGGTTGATCGTTCATCACCCTAAGAGGGGTGACTACCCCTTCGAGAATCTTTAATGGCATGGGGGGTCGAGTGGCACATAATTTGAAAGGTATTTTGAACAATATTTGAGGTGGACTGTTTCTAATGTGCCACCCTGTATACTCTATAAACGTATGATAATTATTCTCGAAACTTTTCAAATAGCCGTTTTTTTTGGCCAGCCACGCACTAAATTTCCGATCCAATTTTTTGTTATAAGGTTTATGATCCCTTACTAAGCATGAAATCACAAAATTCTGAGTTCTGGTGGAGTTTCAGGCGCCATCTTGAAAAAACGTTTTTAACCGATATCTCAGGAGCTTTACATTTCAGGGCAAAAAGAATTGGGACCATTATTGTGGAGAGTAAAATTTGGCATCTTTTAATACCTTGAATTTTTTTCATAATACCTTCCGCTTACGATTTATGGCCCATTAAATTAGCCCGTTCGTCTATCTCGGCCGATAACTCTTAAAATATTGTATTGATCAGTAAAATGCATCCGCACAATTTTAAAGATCAATTTATTTTCTACAACTTTTGTATAAAAATTTTCCTTCCATTGACCATACTTTTTGAGATATAATACGTTTAATGTAGAGACGTCGATGCTCGGCATATGATGCGGCACCCCAAAGATTTCTTTTCGGTATCTCACAGAAAGGATAAAAAGTTCTGGCATTGAGAAGTATATCTATATATTAGTGAACCTTCAGTGAACCACGTCTTCAATGAGAAGTCGGTAGATGTTGATGATTTTGACCATGAGAATGAATAATTCATTGACGCATTACAGTCTTCTTTGTATTCCTCCGAAGAGGGTAAACGGTAAGCTTCACAATGAAAATGAAGGAGAAACAAAAGGTGGGAAATTTTATTGTCTACAGTAATGTTCTCAATGACTTTTGCCATAAGATTACTGTGAACATCCACATTGCTTTATTGAAACAGTGTACACACCCCCGGAGCGTGAATCTAGAATAACGTTCTAGCTGTATTCTAAACGCAATAGTTCTTGTAACTTTTGGCCAGTCACCATTTCATTTCTGTTAACATGTCACTAGTTATGTCAAATGTCAGCTATATTTATTTTTGTTGATATTCATTTATTATTTGTATTATTTGTATCCTCATTCTCCCTAAAGTGCAAAGCTCTCGAGATATCGGCCAAATACGTTTTTTCAAGATGGCGCTAAACTGGAACCTGTCACCATTTTGTGATTTTATACTCAGTTAGTGTTCCATACCATTCCATATCCCTATGAAAATAGAAAATTGGATGGGAAATTTTATATTTGCTGGCCTTATTACTTATATAAAGAAAGATTCAAGGTCACCATATAAATCGTAAAGGGCGTAGAGAAATACTACAATTTGTCGCTAACATATTTTGACAGCACAATGAAAACAATATATCAATCGCCAACAGTTATGTAAGTTTGCTATCAACGACGATCAATAAGTTGGATATTTAAAATATAGGCTGCCTTCTTTTATTCGCTAGTGTGTTGTACTTTGCTTCTTATCTCATATGGAAAGAAATTATATTTCTGTCTGGTTCAAGTGGAAATATTGGAAATTAAAGATATAGCTGGTAGTTTACATTTCAAGCTCGTTACAAAAGTTGTACGTCTATGACCATATAAGCGAATATATCAACAAGTTGGTTGTGCATTATTGATTTCCTCATTTATATGACTTCTACAGTATTACATACATTATTAATATCGCTCCAGTTTCATTTAATGCACGAAATACATAAGAATGTGAAACTGTTGAGAATTGAATTTAATATTTAATATTACATTCTTAAAGATGCAATGACGATTAATTAAATAGTTAATTGGATATATTATTCCAATATACAATAATATTCGTAGATATCAACAGTTTGATAATATAGTTAGTGGTTTTAAGAGTGGAACTAGTGAAGTACTTTTTTTCTTCACATTGTTGGAGATGTTATTGAGGCTGAGAAAAGGTTGTACAGTTATAGTATTACTAGATTTTGTTGGGGTGGGCATAACGATTTAAAATTATGTTGTTTTTCAATTGGTTTGTCCAATATTTGACAAGCGTTAATATTATGAAATTGACTTCATATTATTTTTTGATTCAATGACAAAAACTTCATCAACTGCCTTATCTAAATCAATAGAGGCGTTCAATTTAAAGTCATTGCGGCCAACAAAAAGTGGATCTTATGACAAGAATGACAGTTAATGTCTACCATTCAAATCATAACATTTTTGAAGGTTTTATATCATTGCGAACATCTACATTGCTTAATTGAAACATTGTATACTCCCCCGGAGCGTGAATCTTGAAATTTAAAGTAACGTTTTGGCTGTATTCTCAGTAGTAATACCCCTAGGGTCTTGATAATACCGAGATAATTTTGTCATAAAGAATGCTGAAAGCGTGTTGCTACACGCTTGAAGGATTCTCTACGACAAAATTTTGAGTATTTATCAAGACCCGAGAAGTATTCGATAAGATGATTTTTTACTTTGTAGATATCAAAAAATTGATTGTCAATCTGACGCTTGATACTTTTCAATACAAACTTTATTAGTTTTAATAAAAAATGATTCATTTTTATTTAAAACTACAGTTGTGAAAAGTACAATAAATGGTAAATTAATTGAATCTTTAGATGCAATACCAAATCTTTCCGACATTTTTAATCCAGTTGTCAGTTTGACGTTTAATTAATGTTTAATAAAAAGTAAACACCAAACTGAAAACACCACATGTAGGGTATTATCGCTGTAATACAGCGGTGATTGGTTGAAATTTGACACATGACTTGAAATTAAGTAATTTGATTGGTTACTATATTCAGTAAAAAATTATCAGTAGTAATACCCTTAGGGTCTAATTTTGTCATAGAGAATGCTGAAAGCGTGTTGCTTGATAATAGCCCAAGGCTGCAGGCCGAGGGCTATTAGAGAGTTATTGGAACTCTTATAAGGTCAAGCAGTAATAGTGCTGTCCTTATAGTGACATATACGCATGCGCATTTAATGTTTTGAATAAGGGAAACATGATTAAGGTTAGTGCTTGTCCTCATTTGTGCGCGATTACTGCAGTGCACTATCCCGACTTTATTTCATGTTTCATATTTATATGTCACAATGTGTAGATGATCTGTGTCATTTGTGACACCTACCTTAACATAATGTCATTATAGAGTTTCATGTTTGTTCAAATAACTCCATATTTTAAGTCTTTTTTAAGGTCGAGCACTATTTATTTAAGGTCATCACAATTACTGCAAGGCAGTAAATTCGTGTTTCCTCTATTATCTTTGAGCAACACGCTCTATGACAAAATTTTGAGTATTTATCAAGACCCGAGGAGTATTCGATAAGATAATTTTTAACTTTGTAGATATCAAAAAATTGATTGTCAATCTGAGGTTTAATAATTATTATTAATAAATAATTCATTAGTTTTAATTAAACAGATATTATTCATTTATATTTATAACTATAGTTGTGAAAAATACAATTGGTAAATTAATTGAATCGTTAGATGCAATAGCATATTATCTTCGCGACATTTTTAATCCAGTTGTCAGTTTGACGTTCAATTAATTTTTAATAAAAAATAAACACCAAACTGAAAACACCACATGTAGGGTATTATCGCTGTAATCCCGAGGTGATTGGATGAAATTTGACACATGACTTAAAATTAAGTAATTTGATTGGTTACTAGGTATATTGAGTAAAAAATTATCAAAGGTAATACCACGAGTGCTTCAAATTTTATCGATAATTTTTTCTTTTCCATGAAAACCTGTTTATTTGGCAAAAATATGAAAACAAACCGATTGATAAAATCACGAGTCCATTAGGAAGAGGGATTTTACCTAAATGCGGTTTGTTTGAATGTTTTTTGCCTTAAATAAACAAGTTTAAGTGATGAAAATAACAAATTATGAGAGACAATTTGGAGAGCAAAGTGTATTTGGGAAGATTATTTTTTTCATCAATTGTGGAGTGGAATTTTGTATTAAATGTTTAATATTCTCTTGGGTGGTGGCACTGAATCGGTTTGTGTTCATTTTTCAATAAATTTCGAAGCACTTTAAGTTGTCAATAATGACAAATTCAAGGTAAAATTTTGCCGTTTCAATGTAAACAAGGTATTATCGATGAGGAAGCAGAATTATCAGTATAATCCCGAATGATTGACTAGAATAATGTTATTGGTTAAAACCACCAAAATGTCAGATTTTGACAAGTGAAAAAAATAATCAACGCAATAGTTCTAGTAGCTTTTGGCAAGTCACCATTTCATTTCTGTTATTCTGTCACTAGCTATGTCAAATGTCAGTTATAATTGTTTTTTCATAGCTTACTTTGATGAATTATCTTTTTCATATTTACAGTAATTACTAAAACTCAGATTTTCAACATTTCATAACTGAAAAACGGTACGAGGTAGGGGTAACATATTATATATTTTTGAAATCAGAAAAAACAGTCCATTCCAAAAATGTGAAAATATACAGGGTGCACCATTTAAAAAATAACTATTATTTTTTGTATCCCCTCAAATACGCACGCTACTGAACTTTTGATAGAATATTAAGAAAATTCAGCTGTAACCAAACAACTTTTATCTAATACCCAATTTCACCAACCATTTCCTGAAGTTAGGTAATACCTAAATCATATTTTGGAATTGCTGAGTGAAATTTTCGTTTCACCACGCGCTAAGAATTACTTGAGAGTGACAATATTGGGTATTTTCTATCATGTTTAGGTGTTTCTCAGCGCATGGTGATACGTAAATTCTATTTTGTCATTCCAAAATCTGATTTAGGTATTACCTAACTTTATGAAATGGTTGGTGAAATTGGGCATAAGACTTTTTTTTCTAAAAGTAATAATAACGATGATAGGGGGTGAGTAATTTATAATGAATAACCCTGTACATTGTTTCAATGAAGCAGTGTTATTTATGAGATGCGACCAGTTAAACGCGAGATAACTTTTTTACCAAATAGCGTTCAAAAAATAATAACAGATTTGGAAATTTCTTTAAGAAATGTGTTCAAATGCACTTTTAATTTTTTCAAATTCGCTCTGATTTGATAAAAAAATGTATAGTTATGTTTAAAAAAGTCGAACTAACTTAGCCGCTGTGTTAATTTTTTTTTCTTTTTAGTTCTTTTTTCACAAAATATAACTAAAAACAAAAAATAATTCACCACAGCGGGATGTCGAACCGCAATACTTCAGGTTCAACTTTGACACTTTCTGTGCTCCTTGCTATCTTCTATGCTAGTGAAAGTATTCGAACGTGGCATGAAAATGGAGTTCGACTTTTTTAAACATGAATATCCATTTTTTCATTAACCAGAGTGAATCTGTGATTATTTTTTATGAACGCTATTTGGTAAAAAAAGTAAGCTCGCGTTTGACAGTTTTGTACAGGAACCCCTATGTCGCATCTTATAAATAACAAACCGTATATTCGCAATGTTAAGAAACTTACTAAAATCTTACGTTTGGAATAGTAGACATTAACTCTCATTCTTGTCCTGAAAACAACTTTTTGTTGGCCATACTAACCTTAAGGGGAATCTATCGGCAGCGATTTGACAAAATATCGAAGTATTTTTGGCAAAGAATTTTGAGGTAATGGATGTATTGAGAATTAAGAAAAAAATATATCATGTAGGTTAATGTTGAACTTAGAGTTCTCATCGAATAAAAACTTTGAAATGCTAACCAAATTTTGTTGAAAAAAATACGAATCATGAGGTAATTACACATATTAAGCAAAGTTTGAGCCCTTGTAAAGAATTAAATATGGATTGAATGGATAAACTGATTGATAAGAAGTCTAATTTGAAGCTTTATGAATACTATATAAAAATCTCAGAATCCTCAAATTACTTATGACCGTACAATTTCTTATTGAAATTCGGTTGCTTCCACTAAAATATCGGATAAAAATCCATTTCTCGCTTTTCTATCTTTCTATGACTGACATTGTCTCTCTGCTTCGGTAGTCGCGTGCCGTTCCATTGTTGATACAACGCTCGCCGGTCTCGGTGGTCTCCCAGTTCAGTACTGACGAAGCTTATAGAGTAGTACGTGAACCAAAATCCGCTTGGACCGCTTGGCTACCTACATGTTGCGGAGCTTTCATATTTCTAATAAAATTTTCGTAATATGTGAACTTAAACGTGAGGACCTAGGGAAACAAAAAAATATACAAAGCATAATTGTGCAAGGTCAAATTTGGTAGATGCCCCTTAAACTGAACTCCTATATTGCATACAAATATTTTTTTTAGTGAAAGCCTCTTGTATATGTACGGCCAAAAAATAGACGCCGCTAGAACAAACAACCCACGTTTCCATTTCACTTATTCAAGCACGAACATTTTAAATTAAATTATTTGTGTGTTTAACGCTCGTATAGTAGCAGTTAGTTTCCTTTAATTTGCTAGAAAGTGGGCTTTTTATAACCAATGACAAACCCTTTGTAACTGGCGGTTTCAACACGTGGCTGGCACTATTGAAAAAGCATCCAGTTCAGTTGGTAGTTGGAGTTGACAGAAATTCGCAGAGGTATTGAATTATTTAACGCGGTAACCCTTTAACAGAACTTCATTAATTAGAATCTCAACTGACAGTTTCGCTGTTTAGGTTTTCATGGATTTTAGCAGATACGTTCATATGCATCACTGACAAATTATTGATTGCAAAAACCACATGATCATATACGTCATGTATTTTAATCTCATCCACGATACAGTTTGTTCAAATTTTAATAGATGGATACATTGAATTAATGGCAATTGTCCTTCTGTTGCATTCGGTAGACTCGCCTGATACAACGAATCACAATTCTCGTGTGCGAGCACTAAATTTAATTTTTTCTACAAACACATTGAAAAGTAGGCTTTTTCACTTGCCGTTTTCAACGAAAAGTAAAGTTGACGTTTCTTGCGATGTTACCGTATTAATTTTCTCTTGTGTTTTTGTGCTTAAGGGCCATTTGCACCGGTTACACTTAAATCCACTAAGTGTCACTTAGTCGTTCGCACCGTATTTATAGGCATCCTCAACGCGAAGTTAAGGATACCTTAACTAAGCTCGGAATATCAGGAGAGGGTAAACATACAACACGTCTCTTACAACTGCGCATGACTCAAGACTTGCTCAAGATGTGAAAACGTGGTTAAAACTACATATTCCACCCACCACGTCAAATTTAGTAGTTGAGGTGCGCATGCGTTCAAGCAGCCTTTATCCTTCTATTCGATGTGACTGAATGTGAGCTGATTAGCGCAGTTGGTAGGGTATTGAGCTTACAACTACGAAGGTTCGAAACCCGGTTAGGTGCTGGGTTTTTTAGTTTTTTTTTCAGTTTTTCATTTCTTATTTTCTGATATTTCTATACATAGTTACACTTTGATTAACCGGGTTTGGGCCTGGGTTTTCTTGTTTTTTTTTTAGTTTTATATTTCTGATATTTACATATTTATTTCAATATTGTTATGTTACTACTAAATTTGGCAAAGTCTTGAGTCATGCGCAGTTGGAAGATCCGTGTTGTATGTATACCCGCTCCTGGAATATCATCGTCTTAGGGCGGGTATTATAAACATGTCTTGAAGTTAACTTTAGGTTTTAAAATGTCAGTTTTATAAAAGTTACATTTTCAAAACAAAGAAGAACCTGGAGCATAGAGAAATATTCTCTATGGCCTAGAATTTTGGCATTTTGACTTTAGTTTTATGGTCTAGTTTTGAGATGTCTGTTTGGTGTATTTGTTATTTCGTTCCCAGTGTCGATTTTTTATTTTATTTGTTGCTGTCTCAATGGATAGACGAGCCATAAACTTTTCCAATAAAGAAATTGAATCTCTTCTATCATTAGTGGAAGAATTTAAGGACATGGTGGAGTGCAAAGTATCCTTCGTCGCCGAGTGCCTTCAACAATATTCATAGCATCTTCTTCATCGTCGGTTAAAAGTTCCTCAAAAATATCTTGGATATCGTTTGTTAACATTGCACAATTCAAAGAAAACAAAGTAAAAGCAATCAAAATATTCACAATAAAATTTTAAGGTTAAAAATGCCAAATTGTTGACTGAACCGACAGAACAGAGCAACTATATCAAATCACGAAAACCCGATTTTACCATAAAGTTAACTTTAATCGATACTTCTTCCACCCGACAAAGTTAACTCCGCCATTTTGAAGTTAACTATAACATATTGTGTCGTCATTCTACAAGTTAACTTTTAGTTATATGTCAAAATAGTTTTATAATACCCACCCTTAAAGTTCCACTTGACCTCCAAATACTAATTTTGAAGTTGATTTATATGACAGTTTAGATTTTAGTAAATTGTGCCACAATTGTTCTTTGGTAGATCTTTGTATTTGTAATTTGACTTATCGAAACGAAAATGTTAGAAGATGATGACGATTTAGAAATAATTGATATAGGTAATTGAATACGGCATACCCAGACAGTTATATACAAGGAACGATTATTTTAATACATTCGATCCTAAGACGTTTTTTCTTAGATATAGAATGACGAAGGAAACTGCTCTCAATTTTCTTGGAGAAATTGAAATTGTTTATTTTCTATGACATTTTTATACTTGCTAATAATATCTAATAATAATGTTTTTTCACGTGTTGTGAAATTTATTCCATGAGATCGTTGTTCTCCGCTCATATTTAAACTACTAAAATATGAAAATACTTATCAAAACGTCAAAATCAAAGATGACACCAACTTATATCAAACGCATAGATAAAACTGGATCAAACGACTTGAAACCAGGGTAGGGGATCTCTGAAGGCGCGAGGGTGCTGCCACATAGAGAGTCCCGTCAGTACTAAAATTATTAATTTAGTGAGAGCTGTGAGTGGTAGTTGCTGTTAGTGGTAGTTGCAGATTCTTCCACATATTATTATATCAGCGCTGACATCCTAATGTGCTATCCTATGCTTCAAATACATTTGTAGATCGTTTCCTTGACCCTGAAAGCGGGTATTTTCGATGGCCCTCAAATTCGCAAACTTATTAAGGACTCTAATTTTACAAATCACATGACGACACTTGAAGCTGCTGCTTGGTGTAGCTTTGTTATGGTAGTTAAAATTTTCTTGGGTACTAATATGAGTATTAAAGTACACTTTCTTCACAGCCACTTGGATAAATTTCCCTACAATCCTGGCAATTTCAGTGAGGAACAAGGGGAACGGTTCCACCAGGATATAAAGGAGATTGAGGTAAGGTATCAGGGCAGATGGAATCATCATATGATGGTAGACTATAGTTGGAGTCTCCAACGTGATGTACCTGACGGTCCTCATAAAGGAAAATCCTACAAAAAGAGCTTCTTTCCTACGAATTAGATGTAATTATACCTGTTATATGAATGAATTTTATTATTTTTTCGTTTCTCTTTTTTTGGAACCACTTTAATATTTTTCTAGAGGGCGCCACGGGTCAGTTTCCCATCTATAAGTATTTTTTTATCTATGCTTGAAACGACTGCCATTAATTCCTGACAAGATCTTCTTTTTCAAAAAAAGATTTTAAAAGTTGCGGCGTTGTCAAATGGAACCTCCCGCTTAGCTAAGGAAGGTACGGCGCGAACGAAGTTCTACTTAAATTATAAGTGTTACTTAGTTAAGTATGACTTTTTGGATAATCGGTGCGAATGGCCCTAATTGTTGTGCCACGTTCTGAATATTTTGCATATACTGGCTGGATGGTCCTGCTAGCTGAGGCCTTTCTAATTGTCAAATGAGAAGAAGTACATTGACAGTATTGACAATAATAATAACTTTTAAAATTTTCACAAAATACACCATACACCAGCCAAACCTTGGGATTTGACAGGTACTTGAAATAAGAAGTATGAATTTATCAATTTTATTAGTTATGATATATATTCAAGTGATTGTAGAAAAAATGTTATATGTATTGCGAGCTAAAAGGGGAATTATTGTTATCAAGCAATTAACCTTGCTTTCGAACAATAATTCCTCACTTTTCGCTCTTAATACATAAATAACTATTTCCACTTAAAAATCAATACAGAATCAATTTTTGTATATCAAAAACAAATCTCACCTTCTTATCTGTCTGAAACAAACTCAAACGAAAATGGCAGATATAATGTGGACACAATCATACTACAGGGTTTTATAGGTTTAGTTTTGTTCAAAACATACCATTGGCTTTTAACTGCAATGAAACACCAATCATCACTTAGGTGAATATCACAGATTTACCATAATTCAAGACAATGTCACGATAAATTCTTTCTAATATCCATAAATTTTATACCTGTGGATTTAACTTTTGTTACGTTGGCTTCAGTTTTATTTAGTTTTCCAAAGAGTTAACTTATGTTACAATAGTGTTTGGATTATCGTCCATTAGCTAGATATGATAATAGGATATCTTCGAAAGAAAACATTTACGTCCTGAAGCTAAAAAGGTTGAGTTATGAAAAACGAATATTAGCTGGAAAGAAATTTCACCCGAGAGACATCTGCTTTGGTAACGTGGCCTTTATCTTCAGTGAAACATATAATTTAAAAACCCATCGTTTACAGAAAAACGCGGAGTGATTCTGGTACATTCAGAACTGTTGGTGAAACTGACGTGTATTTATCAAAATGTATTAGAAGTATGAAGATTAATTGGTACCTACCCAGGTATCCATTAAGTAAAAACAAACCAATGCTTTTGGAGTATTATGCGTGTGATAACCTTGCTATTAGAAGTGAAAAGGAATTCAGTTCCAGACATTTCAACAAATCCAATTGAATTCCAAGTACTGATAAATAAAAACAATAGTATTCAACTATAAGGAATCTTTGACATTTATTGACAACACGCTTTACTAAAATGACAATTTTTCACTGTAAATAATTACAAAGCCGAGATAGTTTTTTGTTAATATAAAATTTTGGTTTGTGGTTCTATGTGGGATGCTGCTGTTATCGCATTCTTAACATTTACTTAATGTATTTATGTGATTTCAGCAAGGTCTTCAGTCCAGAATTAAACTCTAAGAGCTTCTGAACGAATAATACCTACCTTGTACTGATGAGGCACAAATACGCCTGAGCCTGCCTACAAGTGATGTCCTTTCCAATTACAAACCAGAATGGTTAATTATATCGTGCAGTTATCTCAATCCCTCCATCCTAGAAGAGTCATTCAATGTCTGCCGTGTCATGCTGCCAGAGAAGTAGTTGTTGCTACTTAATGAACGGTCTGCTTTTTGAAAAGAATTTGTCAAAAGTTTTGCAAGGCGTTATAATAGTATTCAACTTCCAAAATATATTATTTGTACTATCTATACTTTGGCAAGTTTATCTGAAACCGTGAAAGGAATGCAGTCGAAAACATTCGACATTGCCACGTTTAACTATGAAAAAGCTAAAGTGCTAACTATGTAGTGATAATAATTATAAATGTGTCTTTTTATGATTAACAATATTGAAAATATGATTAAACGTTAATTTTATAATGTACTTGTTTCCTTGAATTTATTCTATTAACATTATTTTTTCAATTTATGAATATTGAAAGATGAACACTTTTCCAAATTTGTTATAGACTTCTTCAAGGTCTGGCAATATTGTACGAAAACCATAATGACCACACCCTCCGAATTACATAATTGGTGATTTATATCGACTTCTGACTTCTTATTGGCAAGCGCGTGCGTGTGATCTTCCCTCCCACTTCGTCAATTGACAGATATTGATTTATCCAGTGGCGTTGGTATTGTCAGTGACCTTTGTATTTTCAGTTTTACTTGGTAAAATAGGTACCGTACGCCATTTGTACGTTTGACAGATATGCGCCATGTTTTTCCTCGCCTCTTACCGATGCCGCATAGCTTCAGATAAACTTGCCAAACTCTACCTACGTCCTAAGTCACCTCTGTGCCCGTTTTCTTGCTGATATTTGTATTTTTCAAAACTTCACCGGTATGTTTTTTTATCAGTTACAAATTCACCTACCAATCAACTTCTCTCTTCAATAACATCCAGTGTGGCATCATATTAGATTTTTTGGTTACCAATGGATAATTCAAGCGTAAAACGCTTGTTAAAAAATCATGTTTGTGATGGGAATAAAGCAAATTATGTCGATGTAAAATTGGCCAGTTTCCACAGAATGGAAAAAGGACGTTATTTTATGCACTCTCCAATTTGCTGGGTTGAGATAACATTTGAGATAAAATAATTCATCAATGATGATAATGATTCTGCACACAAGCTCTGTTCATAAAAACTGATCTCAACCACATTAAAAATGTAACAAAACTACGTGTACACTACAAGCTATTTACAAACTCTTGAAAATGTATGAAATATTACCAAAATGGCGATTTATATTGTGTATACCTTCAATCATTTGTGATTATGAACTCAAGGAAATGATTGGTTAGAGATTAAATGGTGTACGTTTTTAGTTAATAGGTAAAGCTCAGAATGCACTTAGCTCTAGACCTTCATCTATGGACACAAGTCCACCACAACTTATCACAACTATTTGGAAATGGTGTCCAGTCCAATATTGATAACATATATAAAAGACAATGGATCGTTGCCATGTCAGATGGTCAAGCTGAGCTGCTATGAAAGCAGTGAGTTTTTTAGCTCAATGAGCTAAGCAAGTACAACATTGACAGTCTACTAAGGGTTCCAGGATACACTTTGGAATGGAGGATAATTGAAAAGTAGATGAGCTAGCTGGAGATGTGGCTGAAACACCCCTTTGAGGACCGAAACGGTGTGTGTATTTGAAGAAATGGGCAGCGCCGAAGATAAGAGAAGATCCAGTTATGGGAAGGATTTAGATGGGCTAAGACAATTACAACCAGATCAGTACAAATTGACATCCCAGTCAAAATATGAGTTTTGACATATGTCCTTACAAAAAACTTCCACATGAATGTACACCTCAAGTACTTCGAGCTAGCAGCATCTGGAAAGCTGATGCTAAGCAAAAGAAGAAATAAGTCACAGTATAGGTCTTAGTGTTAACACTCCCTTACTTACGTCTAAATAATTTTAAAAAAGCACTGAGTATACGGTCTTGAGGCTCTTAACTGAGATAACTCAAACATTAATTCGCTACTATTATTAAAGTGAACTTGTTTTGTCAATATACTCGAATCAACCACTTATTCATATAACGCTTTTCATAGTATATCATCAGTGGGTTGTTATCCCTGGAGCATCTTATCAACATAATTTCCTCACTCATTCTCATGAAGTTCGAATCTCTGGAGTTAAATAAAAAAATTGGCGAGCAGGAAAATTACTTCCAGTGACATATTTATGATCGAAGTTGGAATCAGGACCTTATATGGCTTCGATTGGGCTATTTTTCATCCTCTCAATAGTTAAAAATATTTATTGTTCACTACTTTAATGTTGATTTCGTTTTATGATCCCTTATTGTTAACTTCGACATATTTTTCTGGAGCCATTATTTACTGAAATGGTCAATTTACGACATCTTTTACAATTTCTTAGCGATATATATTGTTATAGAGATGTGATGAAAAAATTGTTCCAAATATACCATGAGTGGAAAATTCATGGGCGTGCGGCTTATGACAGCAAGGGAAACATTTACTTCAATATCAGAACTAAGGTCGTCTTCCACCGACGTGACAACCAGTTAAAAATAATCAAATCAAAAACACTCCCTAGCCAGGTTGCTCTATGATGTCACTGTTACTGCCACTGTCACTGTCAATACAATTATGTTTGTGGTATCGGTTGTTATAGGCAACGAGCGTCTTGCAATTTTTTACGCTCGGCGAGCGTTAAGTAACTCTCCTCAAGAAACGTCAACTTTTCGTTGTAAATGGCAAGCGAAAAAGCCTACTTTTCAATGTGATTGTAGAGAAACTCATTTTCAATGTTACTTCCCACTATTGCTCTTACAAGACATATAAATGCTCTGTACGCATTAAATTACGGCAAATTCTTGCAAGGTCAGTTTATTGGGAATGATAAATCTTGAATTTTGTTGAATTCTTGTCATTGCAGCATTGGTGCCAACCCAACTAAGAGTAAAGGGAAAAAAGTAGATATAGGCCTCAGAAAAGAATTCATTCAAATAATGTGTAAGGTTTCCTTCACATCATTATTTAAAATTAAGATAGCGAAAAGAAGGAATGCTTAAAGAAGAAACTAAGTTTCTCATTGTCGATTATCAAATCACAAATGACAAAACGCATATTGATACTGATCTTAAATGGGAAAGAATATGTCCCTGGTGATAATAGCGGAACTTCAATATTTGTTATATCATAACTCCTTTTTTCTATTCACATTTAATACGTCAATACCAGTATAGGTCTCTATTTGGTCTAGTCAAAATATTAAATATCAAATAGGCATCACATCCAATGTAACTTCTGCCATTCTGACATTATTCTACATTATTCTAGCCAATCATTCGGTATTATACTGATAATTTTTTACTGGATATAGTAACCAATCAAATTACTTAATTTTAAGTCATGTGTCAAATTTCATCCAATCACCGCTGTATTACAGCGATAATACCCTACATGTGGTGTTTTCAGTTTGGTGTTTATGTTTTATTAAAAATTAATTCAACGTCAAACTGACAACTGAATTAAAAATGTCGGAAAGATTTGGTATTGCATCTAACGATTCAATTAATTTACCAATTGTACTTTTCACAACTGTAGTTTTAAATAAAAATGAATAATTTTTGATTAAAACTAATAAAGTTTGTATTGAAAAGTATTAAGCGTCAGATTGACAATCAATTTTTTGATATCTACAAAGTAAAAAATTATCTTATCGAATACTCCTCGGGTTTTGATAAATACTCAAAATTTTGTCGTAGAGAATCCTTCAAGCGTGTTGCTCAAAGATAATAGCCCTCGGCCTGCGGCCTTGGGCTATTATCAAGCAACACGCTTTCAGCATTCTCTATGACAAAATTATCTCGGTATTATCAAGACCCTAGGGGTATTACTACTGATATTTTTTTATTGAATTCAGTAACCAAATCAAATTAGTTAATTTCAAGTCATGTGTCAAATTTCATCCAATCACCGCTGTATTACAGCGAAAATACCCTACTTGTGGTGTTTTCAGTTTGGTGTTTACTTTTTATTAAAAATTAATTAAACGTCAAACTGACAACTGGATTAAAAATGTCGCAAAGATTTGGTATTGCATCTAACGATTCAATTAATTTACCAATTGTACTTTTCACAACTGTAGTTTTAAATGGAAATGAATAATATTTGATTGAAACCAATAAAGTTTGTATTAAAAATTATTGAACGTCAGATTGACAATCAATTTTTTGATATCTACAAAGTAAAAAATTATCTTATCGAATACTCCTCGGGTCTTGATAAATACTCAAAATTTTGTCGTAGAGAATCCTTCAAGCGTTTTGCTCAAAGATAATAGCCCTCGGCCTGTGGCCTTGGGCTATTATCAAGCAACACGCTTTCAGCATTCTCTATGACAAAATTATCTAGGTATTATCAAGACCCTAGGGATATTACTACTGATAATTCTGCTTCCTCATCGATAATACCTTGTTTACATTGAAACGTCAAAATTTTACTTTGAATTTGTCATTATTGACAACTAAAAGTGCTTCGAAGTTTATTGAAAAATGAACACATCACCCAAAAGAGAATACCTATTGAACATTTAATACAAAATTCCTCTCCACAATTGATGAAAAAAATAATCTTTCCAAATACAACTCGCTCTCCAAATTTTATCACATAATTTTTTAATTTCTTCACTCAAACTTGTTTATTTGAGGCAAAAACATTCAAACAAACCGAATTTAGATAAAATCCCTCGTCCTAAAGGACTCTTGATTTTATTAATCGGTTTGTTTTCATATTTTTGCCAAATGAACAAGTTTTCGTGGAAAAGAAAAAATTATCGATGAACTTTGAAGCACTCGTGGTATTACCTTTGATAATATTTCAATATTCCGAAATAATTATCAATAATCCAAAATATTCATACATTTTTCCTTCAAGAGCCCTTCCATACAGGCGTTTCATGTCGCCTAACGTTGTATGAACGCCCAGATTCTAGATAGATTGCATCAAATAAAAAAACGACGTTAGACTCCGTTTCACATAAGAAGAAGCCACATGAAGTTGCAATCCTATGCCCGAACTTGTTGCCAAAAAAGCGGAATATTATAAAATTGACCTTTGACTTCAAATCAGTAGCGTAACGTTTTCACTTTCTGTAGGTTAATACGGAATTAGAATCTGTCGGTCTTGACTGTGGATAATTTTTCTAGGAAGTAAAGTTTTAGATCAAATGAAACACAGAACACTCACAGATGAACTGGCTAAACGTCTTAGAATATTTAAACATCAAAAATATTTGACAGTGAATCTTTGCTTCAAACACAACCTCAAATGTCAATAATAAATGTTTCATTCCAACTATAGCTGTTGGAATGAAACATCGTTTGTAACGCCAATGGCATGAAACGGTCGTTACAAGGAGACTTAGATAAACAAGACTGATTTTGGTTTATGCGCAAGTCAGTTGGCAAACTTCACGTGGCTTCTTCTTTTGTGAAACGGAGTCTACTCTAGCGTCGTACGTCCAGCGGCACAAGACGCCTGCATACAACAGCTCTAAAGTGGAAATAATTAGAAACATTTAGTAATATGATTACAGTAGATTTCACAAAGTAAGGATCCGAACAGTCAATTCAACAGTCAAGTATCGTTTGAAATATTAATATTTCGATTTCTTCGATCAGAGTAAACGGTATTCAAATTAATACAGTTCACTCAATGAGATTGAATTTCCATTGTTGGCATTCCTAATCATATTTCAAGTTTTCTTATTGCTTGAGCTCTCCGATATTAGAATATATTTCCAAGTACTGCGGCGATAACAATAATTTATCGTTGATGACAAATTGCGGTAGCGCATGTACCATATAAGAATGTACAGTATCTCGTATAAAGACTCTTTCACCGTAATTCGAAAACAGAAAGAACAGGACATGAACGAAAACTAACCAACTTATCATTCATACGAGTGGAGTATTGAAGTTATTTAAACTGGCAACATAAAATATATGGTTATGAAGCTGCACGAGCTTTTGTGGGATCCTTAATAATTGCACCCTACATAGTTACCCAGTTCACCATTTATTATTCCATCTGGAACGCGAGATGCGAATTTCAAAGCGAATCACAAATTCCATCAGGCGTTTTAATGGACATATTCAAAACCTGTGAAAAGAGGAGTGAAAAAACATATTTTACCACCGACGGACCATTAATAATGACTGGGAACTGCATTTAAAGCAGTGAATTGATAAAATACACTAGAGGCGTTGAGTTTTAAAAAAGCAAGTACAGTATAGATGAAATTGAAAGAAAATAAACATGAATAATTATTTTCGTACTTTTTTAGTACGCAGTAAGTTCTAGAAACACCTGAAAATGTCTGAAGATTTGTCTTATCATTGGTAGGCAATGTTAATCTATTAATGAAATGTAGCTATACATTTTAGGGGGTTTGTTAATATTTTCACTTTTCTTAATGAACGTGCTATTTCATTGGAGTTTTTACAATTCACAATACAGGATGCTTCTTGTAATCGTACATTCAGAACGTGAATGCGTCAATAAGGTGTGCGGTGCAATACAAAATTGCCCGTAGCTTTTGAACCGTCAATTTTAACAAGATGTCACAGGGGTTCCTTTTTCCTTTAATAATATTATTAAAGTCAATTGTTGCATTTTTAACATAAAACAAGTTAAATTGAACAAAAATTGCCGCATCAACCATTGAGCTTAGTTCGTATCTGAGTTCCAAAGTGTAGTGTTCATGACAAATAGTTTGCAATTATGGTGTTTATGAACAGTTTAAATACTTTCAAAACTGACTCCGATGTTAGTTGTGCAGTTTCCACGAAGCACGAACTCTTAAGCTCCTTCACTCTACTTTTAATGTGTAGCGTTCACATAGGCGAGCTTCAAAGCATTTTTTTAATTCTGTTTTTTAACGTCGGGCTATTTCTGCGACTGAGGCTAATCACTGACGCCGGGAGCACTCTACCCCTAACCGGAAATTTGGGCGAACCCACTAGTGTTCCAACCAGTGGTAGCGTTCTTTAACGAGCCCAACATCCATGTGTAATGTGTGTATCCTACTATGGATACTTGGTGCATTAGGAATGTG
>CAJUYH010002466.1:0-39880 GCA_910591685.1 Galerucella tenella
GTCTAACATCTGAATGATTTGAGCATATTATTAAGTCAAGTAGCGACTTCCACTGTAAATTATAATCAGAAAACATTATTTATGTTATACTTATCGTTGTTAATCGGTTCAAAGTAAACTTTACGAACTACATATGAATATTTAAGTGTTTCCCAATGTCTAGAATCAGAATTTAAGCATGAGAACAGAAACCCAAGGAAAAATATTTTTTTTGTTGACCGGTGAATTGTTGCTTGTCCATAGAAACCACAAATTCCTACCTAAATGTAATGTTTGCATGCTAGCATTACTAATGCTGCAATCAAGAACGAGTGCCAATAATGCCAAAAAGCACACATTCTAATAGTATTATATCATATTCCACCATACTTAAATAAATTACTTAACTTAAATTACATGACTTAATTATTGGATGAAATATATATTATATTGAGGTGCTTTTTTGGACTTTTTTTATTTTTTATTCTGCTTCCCATTCAAAATCTTGTTGGAAAAAAAATTCCTGAAAATATATTTATACTGAGTATAAGTACTCCCCAATGCTCTAAAATATTTCCCATTCAAAATATACGTGAATTTCTTATCTATATCTCAGCCGTATTCGATGATCAGATTGTTCTGAAGTGGTTGATAGCTTTACAAAAGTACTTAGTGTGTAAAATGTAAAATGTAATGTAAAATGGTACCGGTCACTCAATTAAATTTTGGTGGGAAATTCTAATTTTTTCAAGTTATTTTGAAAACGACTGTATTTATAGAAAAATGTATGTACTTACATATTTATTCTGGGGTGCCATTAGATAAGGCTTGAAGGATCTATTGTGCCTCCTCACTTCTACTCAGTTTCTGAGGAGAGTCTCGGAGACTTTTAGGATATTTGCAGGCTTCAACCTAGGTAAATGTACCTATTCTATCCAATAATCTCCCGGGTGTTGTGTTCTATAATTCTGAATTACTATGCAATTCGCAAGTATGTGGATGGGGGTTTCATCTTTCATGCTGAAGAATCTACATTCTTCCTCCTCAACTATATTGAGGTGACAATGCTATTAAAACTTTTATTGCAGTTTTACTTTGACTTATGCACTCATTTGATCTAAGCAAGCTGTAGTCACTCAGAAGAATATCTGATTGTCTAAGCCCTACTAGATCTTTCCAATAGTCAGGTCTCCTCTTTTCCAGCCTTATCTATTTTTTTTATATTATATTGGAGCTGATACCCCAAAAGGGTTCCGGCCTCCAAAAGGGTGTCGCACTCTTTCCTGCTTATTTTCGGTATATTTACCGTCTGGTCTGCTCGAAGCAATATCTGTGGTGACCGTACTTTTGCCATGACTTTGTCTTGTCGCAGCAGGTGTTGTGTTTATATCTTCACAAAATTCCACGAAGTTATTTCTTTTAGCCTTTCCGATTTCCTTGTAGTATGGTGTATGTATGCCAGTCTCCGGTTAGCTTTGTTCTATTAAAAAGTTTCCAGGGCTGAGCTCTTAATTCTGACATATGTTTACTCCACCAGGGTGCAGATTTGCTGCTTCGCTGTTTTTGAAGAGGGCAGCTCGATTCAAATGCATCGATTATATTGCCCTGTTCAGGTCCTGGAGCTAATTTTTCAGAAAATGATGGTGCTCAGCCCTCCCTTTCCTCTGATGTGCTAGGTTTTCTTTCAGACAGGTGTTGTAGTTAACCCAATCTGTTTTTATTGGTTGTCTTCTGAGGCTCACCTCAGGTTTGCCTAGTTCTAGCTCGAATGTTATGATAGTATGATCGGAGAGAGATGGTTTGTCCGATACGCTCCAATCTTTCACTACATGCTCTAGATCCTGCCAGTGTTACTTCTTAAACTACTTACCTTAACCTTATTACAAATGTAGTTGTATTCCCTATATTGTGAGTATTAAGGTTTTTATTAAAGATATATTCTGCTCACCTCTTTGATTAGTATCGCTGCTGCCCCAAACAGTATTGTGTGTATTGGTTAGGATGAATGTATGAATAAGAACGGAAAAATTCTTCTTCTATCAATTCCATTTCCCACAACAAAGTACTGGTGACTGATGGACAAGCTATTTGTGACATCATTTCGGAGATCTTTTCGTCTTCCTTTACTCAAAATAATAATGCGAAAAAGGTTGATTTGAATCAAACCAAGACTTTATCCAACATTCACGTTTCTACATGCAGAATTGAAATAGAAACTATTGGAGAAAAAGTGAAACTTTTTCCTGCAAACCTGTAGGTCCCGATTCCATTCCCAATTGTTCAATAAAACATTGTGTTAAGGGGATCTCCTATACATTACTTTTAATATTCGATAAATCATTATTTGAAGGAGTCTTTCCACAAGCTTGGAAAAAAGCACTAGAAGTGCCTATCCCAAAGAGCGGTAACTCTCGTTTAGTTGAAATCTATAGATCTATCTCTAGACTGTCTATCTTATCGAAATTGTTCAAGTCGATAATATTCGATTTTTTTGTTTTTTAATGTTGTGAACTCTTTAAATCCTCAGCAACATGGTTTTATTAAAAAAAGATCAACTGAAACAAATCTGTTTGAATATAGTGAGTATATTTTAGATAATTTAAATTAACATCTACAAGTTGACGCGGTATTTACTAACTTTAGTAAGGCGTTTGATCACAATATATATATATATATAATCTTGAGCCCTTTTACCCTCAGGGTGTCGGGTTATCATTTTATTGTTGCTTCATGAACTTTTTCCATTCTTTTCTGTCTCTAGTCAGGGTCTTTGCTTCATTCCATTGCTTATTTCTTTCTTGTAGAATCTTTCCTATCATGTCATTCCAGGTTTTTTCAGGTCTTCCTCTTCTTCTCTTGTTTTGTGTTTTCGCTTCATAAATTTGTTTCACAGGTCTATTGCTTGGCATTCTCTGTATGTGTCCCCACCATCCTAATTGTTTTTGTTCTATAAATGAAATAATGTCTTCTATGTCTAGTTCTTCTCTTATTCGTGTATTTCTTATTTTGTCTCTCCTTGTCACTCCTATAACTCTCCTCAGGTATTTCATTTCTGTTGCTTGTATTCTACTTTTGATTTTTTTTGTTAATATCCAGGATTCACATCCATATGTTAATACTGGTCTATAAATTGTTTTGAATATTTTTAGTTTTGTCTGTCTTGAAATTTCTCTTTTATTGATGAAGTTCTTATTCATTGTATAGTACAGTTTTATGGTTTTCTCGATTCTGTTGTTAATTTCTGCTTCTTGTCTTCCCTTTTCGTCTATCGTTACACCTAGATATTTGAAATCTTTTACTTGTTCTATTTTTATATCATCTATCGTTATATTTAGTTCTTCGCCTCCTATGGTCATCACCTTGGTTTTATCTTTGTTTATTCTCATTTGTTTTCTCTTCAGTGTTTCATTCCAAATTTTTATATTATATTGTAGTCGTTCTTCATTTTCAGCTATCAGTATTATGTCATCGGCAAATGCTCCCTCAGCTATTTCTACTCTCTGCATATTTTTGTATCCAATGCACATTTTTTTGCTATTTCTATCACATTCCTTAATGATGTCGTCCATGAAAATGTTAAAAAGCATTGGGCTCAATGATCCGCCTTGTCTCAAACCCTCTTTTGTTTTGAAACCTTCTGATTTCATGTTGTTCTTGATGACATAATTTCTATTATTTCTATATATGTTTTTAATCATATTTATGATTTTTCCATCGATATTTCTATTTTTCAGACTCTCCCATAACTCTGTTCTTGATACCTTGTCGAAGGCTTTTTCTAGGTCTATGAATGCCAGATATATATTTTGGTTTTCTGATCTTCTCTTTTCTATTATTTGTTTTATGGTGAATATGTGGTCTTGTGTGCTTCTTCCGGGCCTGAACCCACTTTGTGGTTCTGAGAGTTGTGACTCTATTTTATTCCTGAGTTTGTTGTTTATTATTCTTTCTATTATTTTTGTTATGGTATTCAGTAACGTAATACCTCTATAGTTATTGCAATTTTTGTAGTCTCCTTTTTTGTGTATCGGTGTTATTAGAGCTGTTCCCCATTCTTCTAGTATAGTTTCTTTTTTCCATGCCTTATTGATTATTTCTAATAAGCTCTTTCTTCCAGTTTCTCCTAAGTTTTTTATCATTTCCGATGTTATTTTGTCATCTCCTGGTGCTTTCCCATTCTTCAATGTTCTAATTACTTCATCTAGTTCTTGCATTTCTATCAATGGTTCGCTTTCGTTTAACTGGTTCCTTTCTGTTGTTTCTATTGATTCCTCTTCATTTTCTTGACCTAGTAGTGTCTGGAAATATTCTTTCCATCTTTTCATTATATATGTTTCGTTTGTAATTATTTCACCGTTTGAATTCTTAATTTGTATGTCTTTTACGGGTTTATCTGATCTCATTGATTTTAGTGCTTTGTAAAATAGTTTTTGGTTACTTTTACTGTCTTCTTCTAGTTTATTACCGAATTCAATCCATGAAATTTCTTTTGCTTTATTAACTAATGTTTTTACTTGTTTTCTTCGATTTTTATATATTTCATACTGTTCTGTTGTATTATTGTTCAAGTATTTTTTCCATTGTATTTTTTTTTCTTTTATAGCCTCCTTTATGTCATCGTTCCACCATGATGTCTGTTTTCTATTATTATTTGTTTTGTAGGTGCCACATGTACTGCTAGCTGTTTCTATGATAACATTTCTAAAAATGTTCCACGCTTCTTGTAGTTCTGCTTTCTTAATGTCGTTGTATTTGTTTTCAAGTTTTTCGTTGGTAATATCTTTATATCTAGTAGCTACAGTTGTGTCTCTCATTTTATACGATCTGATCGTGATGTGTTCATCTTTCTTAGTCACCGTTTCTTGTTTCTTTTCCATTGTGTCTCCTTTGATTTTTATTGTCAATAGGAAATGATCACTGTATATTTCTGCTCCCCTTCGAACTCTAACATCTATAACATTGTTCCTATTTTCTTTCTGTACCAGAATGTAATCAATAATTGATTTTTCTCCTCTGCTTTCTTGTATTCTTGTGAATTTATGTATGTTTTTGTGTTGATAAAATGTATTTGTGATGATCAAGTTTTGTAATTGACAGTATTGAAGCATTCTCTTTCCATTGTCATTTCTGGTTTGTTCTCCATATTTTCCTAACATTGTTTTATATATATGGTCCTGTTTTCCCACTCTGCTATTAAAATCTCCCATAACTATTATTGTTCCTCTTGCATTTTCGGTTATTTCTGTCAATTTTTCCCAAAATTTTTCTTTTTCTTCTATTCTCTCATTTTCATCTGGTCCGTATATTGCTATTATTGTACTCACTTCTTTATTGTGTTTTTCCATTTCTATGGTTATTATTCTGTCATTTATAGCTTCCCATTTTCTAATTTTCTTGGTTAAGTCTTTATGTATTATTAATCCTACGCCAGCTGATGCCCTTTGTTTCATTTCTACTCCGCTATATACTAATATGTGTCCATTCTGTAATAGTATTTGTCCTGTCCCTTTTTTTTTTGTTTCGGTTATTGCTAATATTTTCAATTTGTTCCTTTCGAATTCTTCTACTATTTCAATTTCTTTTCCATTCAAGCTTCTAGTGTTCCAAGTTCCTAGTAACCATGCATTTTTTTTATTATTTTTATTGCCACTTCTCGTTATCATTTCGTTTTTCCTAATATCGTAATCCGAATTCCTTGCCGTTTTCTTCTTTGTTCGATCTATGTTTCCTGTGTTCATTATCAGTTTTTTGTATTAATTGGTGTTTTCTTTTCTTTTTCTAGTTCGTTTCTTTCTATGTTCCAGTACCATTTTTCTCCATCTATCTCTAGTTTTCTATATCCAATTTTCACATGTTTTCCTCCTCTTCTTTCTTCTTTAGCTCGATTTCGTATCTTTTTTTCTATTTCTCTTTGTTCCTTTGACATATCATCATTCACATATACCTTGTATTCATTGATCCTGCTGAGTTTGTTCTTATTTTTCATCACTTTCTGTTTTTCGTTTGAGTTTTCTAATTGTATTAGACATATTTTGTCACCTATTTTTCTTGCATTTCTTATTTTCAAATCGATGTCCATATTATTTTTAATGAATGAAATCATTCCTTCTTTCAATTCCTCTTCATCATTTGTTGTGATTGGTAGTCCTTGTATAACCACATTATTTCTTCTCGTTTCTCTATCCATGTTGTCAAGTTTGCTATTGATTGTTTTAATTTCTTCTTTCAGTTTTTTATTTTCATTTTTCAGTATGTCATTATCCGTTTTGATTTTTATCATTTCGTTTCTATATTCTTTTTGTTCTTCCCTCATTTGTTTGAGTTCCTGCTTCATATCCGTTTTCATTTCTTGTATCATTGCGATGATAGTTTCTAATTTGTCGTCTCCTTCTTTTTTTTTTCTTTCAGGTGTTCTGATAATTTTTCTGCTTTTAGTAAATATATCTGGTAGCTTTCCAGTATCTTTTTTCCTTTTCCCTCCATCTGTCATCGATTCCTCGTCGCTACTCATTTAGATGTTTCCTGAATCCGGTTCTGTACTATCTTTATGTACCGCGATAAGAAGGCTTCCCGAATCGACTTCTCGGAGGTCACCCACTTCTCAGTACAATGTTTATTTTATTATACTTGTTCTACTCACTCTGTTCTTTCAAATTTATTTCCAATCAATTTCACTCACTTATTTCCTTCTCTAGTATATCACTTATGAAATTAAAAGTGCTCGAAAGTCCCAAAATTTGGGTTTGTTTTCGGAGCGCTATAATTCACGTCACAGTGTTTACTCTTTCTTGATCACAATATGATGATCAAAAAACTGGACATGGCAATCTTTTATTATGTTTCAGCTCTTATTTAACCAACCGCACTCAATATGTGACCATCGGACAGTTTTGTTCAAGGTATATTAAGATTACATCAGGAGTACCTCAATGATCTCACTTAGGCCCATTATTGTTTAATATTTACAATAATGATATTTCACAATGTTTTAGATTTAGTAACTTCTTGATGTATGCCGATAATTTGGAAGTGTATCGTCCTATAAAGGAAACAAATGATGCAAATTATCTACAGGAAGATCTCAATAGACTTCAAACGTATTGTGAAAATAACAGCTCATTCTTGAATTCAAAAAAATGGCATTAGAATACTTTCACTCGTAATAGGAATATCTGTAAAAGTACATATACTATTAATAGTAAAAAACTTAGTAGCGTTACTCAAGTAAAAGATTTAGGTGTTATATTTGATCAAAAGTTGTACTTCTTTCGATTTTAAAAATTTACAAACCCTTGGCTCCTTATATATGGCTCATAATAATAATAGCGTATTAATGTCCTCTTCGGTCATTTGGAATCCGCAGTAGGAATCCTATGATAACCGCATATAAATAGATTATCCGTCGTTGAAAATAAGTTTATCCGATTTGCAATGGAAATATGTTTTCCAGGCTGTACAGATGAACAAATTGTTTTACAGAATCTTGGCATTCTTCCAATGGGTAAGAGGCGAATAGTTGCCGATATAAAATTTATATTTAAATGTGTTGATGGTTTAATAGACTCCTCGCCCATTGTAAGCTCTTTATCATTCTTGGTACCAGCATATAATACAAGAAATAAACGTACCTTCATAACGAACCAAGCAAATACCAATTATTATCTAAATTCTCCATTGCATCGTTGCTGTAAAGCTTATAATAAATATTGTAGGGACCTTTCCACAGTTGATACAGTTAAGATTTTTTCTTCTTCTCTGATAACTTTTGACAAGCTGATCAGGGTCATTGTTGATGTTAGCATGCTTTCATAGCTTCAAAACGTTCCTTCTCTTTTTTTTTTCTTCTGACATTTATTAATACTGTTCTACTCTTAATAAATGTTAGTTTATTTAACGTGTTTTGTAACAAATATTGGGAATACTGCTTTGGGCTCGTCCTGTTTGTATTCCAATTATATAAATAAATAAATGAATATAATAGCGCCATATGCTGATTTCTGTGAAAAATTACTATATTTGCATGCTCTATTGCTTGGTCTACTTCACAATATTATAACTGCACTGGCACATTCACTCATAAAGGTGATATCAGACGGTTCACTAGAGTGAATATTCACCCAAGTGAATGCTTCATTATTCTTTCATTCCATGTTCACACGACTTAGTGTGAATGACAAAGAGAAAAACATTCATCTGTTCTTCTTCAAAATATGTCGTCGGGTGATGTAGTGCGTCTCGGAATCAGTTTAATCCGAGTGAACGTTTTCTTTGTGTGCAGACGGTTCATTTTTCGTTCATTCTGACGAAGTGAATGATACCGAATGGAAAAATCCAATATCGTTGGATCGGTTCATTAATGAATTCATACAGCACTCTTGTTGCATTTTGAGTTCAGATGTATCATTTCGAGTGAAAGATGCCGAGTGAAAGACAAAAATGGACGAAAAGTGAACCGTCTGATAGCACCTTAAGAGACGTGTTATCCATTTATTTCACTCCTTGAAGCGACCATAAGCAAGATCCATGTGCTGCATTCACTTAAGTTGACCACAAGATATCGTGACATCAACCACATTACAAAATGAATTACTTTTGCATGTATTTTTTGTGCTATGTTTCATGAATGGGGCAGCAAATAACAACTTCTCAACAATACTGGCTACAATAAATTTTAGTGCTAAAGCGAGCACTACCATTTATCACTGACACTCCCAGTGTTGCGGTGGATGAATCGATATATATATATATTAATCGTTTTTCCAAATCCAGTGAAATGTGTGCGGTCAAGATTTTAGAGGAAGCTTGATGTATTGAGTAAATTCGGATTGTAAATGAGAGGCATTCAATTGAAATTTCTGCAACTGCGAGCGTCTGTGTACTGATACTAATAAAACACATAAGTATACGGGGATCATTTCGAAAGTTTTCCAAACTAAATACAGGGATCTTAGGAAGTTTTGCAGTTTAGTGTGAGATATAAATTTTAGCTGAACTATGAAGATAGCGATTCGTCAGAGTATTGTGGATTCAATCATATTCATATTCACAAACGGTGTGACACACTTAGGATCGCAACGCCCTTAATTGTTTTCAATTGACATTTCATGGACTTCCAGTTTTGGTGGTTTGAAATGGTCGGCAAAGGGACTTTTTTCAATTATTCACATCTGATATACCTATATCAGTAGCTCGTTAGTAAGATTCAAACGTCGATTCTGGAAAAAAAAATTATTGGCGATTTTTTTGTAGTGAAGAGTAGGTATCTATTGAAACACCCGAAGGTGACTTTTGAGTAATGTAACCACACCGCTATCTGAAATGTCCGTCGTCAATAATTATTTTGTTGATTATTTAATGTCCCTGACTACACTCTTCTTCGCGTTTCATGAACTCCAAATTTTGGTGGTCACTGGAAGACAATTAGTTGAGTGGTTGTCCTTATGCTTGTGTCAGTGAAGTACGTCTTTAGGGGACAAGAATCCGTGTTTTCACAATAGTAATTGGGTGGCTGGTTATAAATATAAACCTTCCCTTCGAATCACTTCACCTATCACTCGTAACTGCATTAGAATCCGTTGAGTAGTTTAAAAGATTTAAGCTAACGGACAACGGGATCGACTTTATTTTATAATCATATTTTTACATCCTAGGTTAAGTAAGGCTGAGGTAAAGCAATAAACAATTAAACTGAAACTGAAACACAAAAACACCTTTTTGCTTATATTGAAAGGTGATTTGTTAGTAGTTTGTGTCTACTACTTCAAAACTAAACTAACTAATGTCAATTATCCCACCTTTACTTCTTTCCACCTGCTTTAGACAGTTCTCGACTTGTCTATGTCATTTCTATATTTCCCGATAATATTTCTAAAATTTTATGTAGATGTCCATAAAGAAAAAAAAAACATACATCTGGAATTACTTATCTAGAACTGTCATCGAAAAGTCTATTGACATAATGATATGACGTATTGTCTGTTTGAAGTTAGAATTGAGCGTCATTCTGTCATTTTTCTCATATAATGACATTTAAAAAAATCTGATTTTGATGAACATAGTTATTTATGTACCAAGGACGAAAAATTGTCTATTATAGTCGAGTCTGCAAATTGATAGCCGAGGCGCAGCCACAGTTATTGTCACAGTAACCACAGTGGACAAAAAGTGAATGACGTCAAAAATAGACCAATTCGCATCCGGAAATAAGTACGTAAAATGTCATTTTTTGATTATAGGTCGACAAAAAAATATTTTTTTCTCCCAATTTTTTTGTATACAAACTTTCTACTGACAATAACGAACACATAAAAGGAAGATTTATCCAATTTGGTGCAATCGATCAAGTTATGGAAACTTTCAAGAGAAAAAGCAAAATAGAGAGTCCCTCCTCATAGAAAAACAGGAGATTGTGTTTTGAAGAGAATATTCAATAGCGATTGTTAGGGAGGACAATTATTTGAACGGAACATAGCTGAATAAAGGACATACTGTACAGAAGACTGTAGAAAAGTCGATTATTTTTTTCTTTGAATATACTGAAAATATTGTTGGACATGACGAAAATAAAATACTGTGAAAGGTTGATCTCTGTATATTCATAATTTGAGTAAACATTTGGTTAATTCAAAAGATAAAATTAATAAATTATCAAAAAGTGGTATTTACAAACTTGAATGTAATGATTGTGAAGCTTCATAACTGGGTAGAACTTGTAGGCCTTCAAAAGTTCGAATAGGTGAACATTTGAGTGGATGTGACAATTCGGCTTTTGGTCATCATTTAAAATTTAATAAACATAGTTTCAGTCCTAATCGTAATTCAATAATTTTAAAACAAGTTAATTCTAAAAATTTTAACAGGTTGGATTTTCTAGAAGATTTACAAATTAGTAAAGAATTGCCGAAAAATGATCTTTTTCTGAATAAACAAGTACAATTAAATAGATCTTATATTCCTTTGCATAGACGTTTAATAGATTAAATAGTATATCCATAAAAGTTCTCTCTATGATGATTTTCATATTTATCAATAACATTATCAGATTGATACCATATAGTTCAATTAATGATCATCAACTCAAAATTTTTCCATATTTTTTAAATTACAAAATTTATTTTTTGGTTATTTCTGGACTCTTGTCAGGTTGTTTGTTTGAATTAGATTTGGGAATGGGTTCTCATTAGACCCTTAATCTTTTTCTTAGCTAAGATGTTTTGATTAATTAGTTCTCATTAGACTATTAATCAAAATTTTCTCAATGAAAATAACTTACATTTGTTTTTTGGGAAATAATTAGATACATATCCAACTAATAGTTCAATTTGCATTCAAATGTAATTTTGTTATTAATAATTTGCTGTAATTTGATTTACAAACTTCATTCTTTGAATGATTGTTGTGTTTGGAGTTTCTTCTGACCACTGATTGGTTGTCTACTTTAATTAGATTTAGGAAAGGGTTCTCATTAGACCCATAATCTTTTTAGTTTGGTATCAGATTTGAATAATACGTTCTCATTCGACTTTAAAATCAAATCTGTTCCTTGATTTAGATGGCTGATTTTTGGTTTTAGGAGACTACCGGATCACAATTTGTATTCATTAAAATTTGTTATTCGAAATTAGGTTCAGATAATTACTTTCATTTATTCACACAAACATTTTATAATTTCAAATTAATTTATTTGATTTTGGAATCTCTCTTGACCTATTTGTGAATTTTCCTGTTTGAATTAGATTTAGAAATGGGTTCTCATTAGACCCTTAATCTTTTTCGGCATCTTATGATTTGATTGGTTCTCATTAGACCTCAATATATCAAATTTATTAGTTTATTTAGAAAATTCACATATTTGGTTTTGTGACATTACCAGATCAAAGAAAGTTTTTTACAACAATTTCATTTTTATGCTCATGTTGTATAGCTTGATTTCTGTGTCCATTTAATTGTCATTTGTCATTTAATTTTAAATTGAAATAGTGTCACTTCATCTTCCGGTCTACTAACAAGTGTTCGTGTAGTGGCTGAAAAATTTATAAAAATGTTCATAATGTGAATACATTTTAACCCCAAACAGGGGATAATTAATTTTTGAAAAATTTTAAATTTAATGTAGTGACGTTAATGTGTTGTAGACATTTGACTAAGTTTCTTGTTTCATATCTGACGAGTAAGTAATTCTTTTCTAATGTTTATAGAAAAAAAATTTCCAACGATTATTGCTTACTTGCAGGTATGGCACTGATGATGGCTTAACCGCCGAAAGCGCTTTGCAATTTTAAAATAAAAATTTTACACAGAATACAAAAATTTTTTCTTGATATTCATATTTAACCGTATTGATATTTTCTATTTTCTATCTAAATATCATGGGAACAAAATGGTTTCAAACTTTGGAATATTAAAGCTCACGTACAAATGCGAAATGCCCCAAAATATATTCTTGTAAGAATTTTGACGCTTACAAAGAAGGCTCCTATAATTTTCATTTCCACTTTTTTCAAAGTATTCGAGGGTAAAGTTAAATTATTATTAAATTTTCACATTCTTTCAATTTTCCATCGCTCCAATTAAGTTGATTTGTTAAACTGAAATATTTTCATCACAATCAAGAAATTTCTTCGTGCATTGACTGAAAAATATAAAAATTATTATTAGCAAATAAAACGCTCCACAATAAATATTGATAACTTTTTTCATAAACTTGATTATAGCGTCGAAAAATTGAAAAAATGGCAATTAATAATTTATCTTCAACCTCAAATATCAAAAAACCGGTCAAGTGAGTCGGACTCGCACACGAAGGGTACCAAACCACTATCTATAATAAAAATATAGACATAACTGAAGCTGATATAGTCCATTTAGCTGATTGATTTTGCTTTTGTGATTCATATTCACGGAAGCTTATACTTGCTGTATCAATATTGAACAAAAAGGAACAAAAAAGGTGACATATTCATTTTATTCTGTCTTAGTGATGGGGTCCGTTTTTCACCCTCTGGGTACGATCGGTAACTATCTCCAAAGGTCTGCAAACTTTTGTGACATCACAAATCATTTCCTCCTCCTCCTTCAGAACCATCTTTAGCTAACTGGTCCGCAATTTCATCACCTGCAATCCCCCCATGAACCAGCACCCATATTAAAGACACTTTTGTTTCTTGTCAGCCTGTTAAGGGATTCTTTGCAAACATTCATCAGCCGAGAACTATTTGTTGGATTACTGATATCTTTATGCAGAGCCTGGGTGTCAGTGGATATTTTATTATTTGTCCGATAAATCTTCATCTATCTCTTACATCTCACTTATATCGTTAGTGCTTGGAACACAGTCGTATGTCGACGAAGGATGAAGATCATTTTCTTTCTAGGCCCTTTTAAACCAGTTCCAGTGCTATTGGTTGTTTTGGAACCATCATTGAACTAGATCATTTTTCCAGAATCACCTGGGTGTATTACCTGTTATCTAGATGGGATGATGATGTTCACTCGCTCTGGTGTCATGCAATCAAAACTCATATAAAATATGGCTTTATTTAGTATGGAATGGGACTAATATAAAATTGATTCTTGAATTCAGTTCGATAAATAATCAAGTTCAGTTTACAAAAGATTGACCATTGGATGTGTATTGTCTAATTGATGTTATTGATTTGAGTAAATTGTATATTACTGGAGGGTATATTATTTAGATATATGTTCAATGCCTGGAAAATTGGAAATAATGCAGAGCTATCGTGTTTATTGGTAACAGTGTGAATTGACAAGAGCTGCTTAGAGTTTTGAGTCCTGGGATTTGGAGGCATCAGATTGAACTAAATGGGGCAGATGTTAACTCGACCGCTTAAGGATTTATAATATTCGCAACTAAAAGACGCCCCAACATACGGTATGTAATCTCGACCGATCGTGAAACTAATGATCCCAATGTTGCTAAACATCTTTTTAAATCCAAAAATTGATAAAAAATATATTTTATTTCAACAAGACAAAAAACTTTTCGAGGACAAGGTAGTAATGAATTGTGAGGGCAAGGAACAATACACGTTAACAAATCAATACACGGGCCAAATGAAATTCTGACAAGTAATATTCTTCAAATAAATTGGAAACATTCACTTTCCTGGAATTCCAGGGGCCGGGTTAACATACAATCAGGTACAAAAATTTGGCCGGCCAAGATTATATACTCATTAGTGAGCAAGTCGGGCATGTAAGTAGGGATATGATGTTAGTTTTTTTTGTTTGAATTTTTTTACCTGTTTTTGTTTTTTTTTATTGCTTTTTTATTTTTTCCTCTAGTTATTTTTCGCTTTTTTATTGGCTTTGGAGAATATCTATTATGAATACGTTGAGGAACAAAAAACGCGTTTTAAATATACCTACCAGAAATATTTCACTAAAAGGATATTTTTTTGAGAGTTCCTATTTCTTATTATTTCAGTCAGTGCTTTTTTCCGGAATCTTTCCAGCAATATTGATATTTTTAATTCTCATACATTTTAAAATTTCGTCCTTTTCCGTGCTGTTGTTGGGTGTTTTATTCAATATTTGGGGGAAGCTGTTTGTCAAACCATTTTTCAAATAAATTTGCTGTCATATCTCCGTGATAATCAGCAGAAGACTTTGTTATATTTTTATCAGACAGTTTGAGTTCAACGATACGCCGCTATTAGTACCATTCGATTATCTAACTATCTTTAACAAAACCGCTCGCAATGTTTCCAAACTTTGATAATTATATTCTGAAATATCGCGCAATTTATCAATAATCAGTTCAGAAGTTGGTACTATCATCGATGTAAGCCCGATTTTCGATAATTCGTGAATTCTCACGATTACCGCATTATTAAAAATGTCAGAATTTTTTTCTCAAGCACGCGAACATATTCAAAACAACGCGTAGACACTGAAAATGTAAATCTTTGTTTTCAAATTCCGCCCATTTATTGCTAAGAAATTTGTACCTGGCGCCAAATTATTCCCGCGCATCATCTTAAACTGTCGCTTCAAATGGTCTCCAAAATACCATTGTAATTAATTACAAATGAATCATATATATAAAACTCACCCTAACGTCTGTGAAAAAATTAATATTATACGAAGGTTGTGTTTTCTCAACCTCCGATAGGCTATGAAGAGAAGACGGGTGAATATGCAAAAATGATTTTATTATCAAAAGTAATGTACTAACCCAAACTTATCAATTTGAGCTCCATGTCATTTTGGAAGCGCTAGCCCCCAAGCCACTGCTTCAGTTCAGGAAAAAGATGAGATGAGTCACTCGGCGCTAGGTCGAGACTCTATGGTGGATGATCAAAAATGTCCCATTTAAATTGTTAAAGGAGCCGTTGAGTTACTTGCGCGCTGTGAGGACGGGCTTCATGGACATCAGTTCGGCCATCTTCAAACTTTCGACACCATCACTCACAAAGCTTTCTCCATACACTCGACTCATTCTGCGTTTAATGTCTGCTGGACTGTTACCTTTTGCTTGCAAGAAACGGATAACACTTCGCAATTCACACTTGGCGGGAGTATCAATAGTGACAGCCATATTTATCTGACTGCAGCTCAACAGAAAATCGCGTGTTGGAATCGCCAGTGACAGAATGTATTGAAGAGGAGATGCGCAGTCACCTACTACGCACACTAGCCTCCTCGCGCATACTAAGCGATAGGAGGTTGAAAACCAGCAAATAGATATGCGATTAATATTCTTCTACCTTAGGTTGACTACACTTTTTTATATCACAATTTACTAACGCCAGTGGAGAAACTAAACTCAATCAACCAGCAAAAAGATGTTTTATTAATAATACTTTTTCACAACACAATTCACACACGCCCCTGCATGAGAATAACGCAAACTAACTGATCTCCCTTAAGACAATAAACTTTTTTTTTCTACTCCTATACTTTGAGTTGTTAATTAAATGCCAATTTTCAGTTTCATAATGATACTCATTATAACACTGGTTTTCATTATAAAACTGTGAAATTGACCAATAGAAATCTGGAGTTTCAAAAACCCAAGTAGGCAGACCCAATATTTTCTGTAGAATGTTTGACAGTTTTACAGTGTTTTATGACAGTTTAAATCTTTTGCGTAAGTTTTCAAAAGAAATGTCGAGCACCAGACGGGAAATACTTGATGACCAAGGCATATTTCATTCGACTTTTATGTCAATTATAATAATATTTCCAAAGACGAAAGCGAATTTGATCCTCCACTATTTTGTGATTTTTCAGGTGCCTTTCCAGGCGAAGATGTCCTGTTGGGATCCCTACAGTTTTACTCTAAATATGGCATTCCCTGTTAACATCTCAGTTTTACTTTAACTTGTGACTCCAGTAGATCTCAATGGGTTCTAGTCACCCAGCAGAATTGACAAGATTGACAGAATCCACAATAAGGTGACTATACTGTTCTTGTCCGGTTCATTCTCACACCATTTTTGAACTGATTATACAAAAGTTTTGTGCTTTACTGGCTGCTTGATTATCCGATAATCCTTCACCTTCCATACCCTGTCAATATTCAACTGAGCACAATTTCTTAGGGCGTGAATTTTCGCTTGAAAGATAGTTGAGGTTTTTCACAAGCTTTCAGAATGCTGTGTTTCTGGCCCGTACATTGCTATCCCAGTTCCTTCTATTGCTCTCGAGCCGTCTGTGTACCATTGAATGGCATTCTTTCGATGTCTGTTAATGGTACTTGGATCTTATTCCTTCTTGTTGCTTAATTCCGTAACGAGTTTCTTTGGAAAGTTATACTTTTTTTTCATACTATGTTGTGCGACATGTCCAGGTTTTCTTATTTCCAAGGGGTGTTTTTTTATGACTTTCTACCCATGTAGTCAGGCTGGTCTTTGAATTTCTCACGTCGTCAATAGGCTAGCTCTACCACTCCACGCAATGGCTCCAAAAGTGATCATTGGTGCCACTATGGCAGTGTACAACCAGCTCACGATTTTTAGGATACAACCCCAATTTCTCCCTGCCAGATTAAAGCTCTTTTTGCTTATAATATAACCTTGTTTCCGTTTTTAATGGAATTCACTGGATTTTGTCGTGAAAAACAAAACCCATAGTAGATAATTTTTCAATGTTCCATCTGACAAACTATAAGTACCCTCTGACAGTTCTTAAGAATCTGTGGTTGTAGACACATTTAAACCCGGCACATTTAAATCTACGCGAAATTAGTTATGTTGAATTCTGAATTTCGAAATATGAACTGCTACATGGTTGTTCAAATATGGTTTGAATACAGTTACTGGGCTACAGTTTAAATAAGGTCAGTTGATTCATTTCGATATTATGTGTTATCAACCCATTAATACTTGAAATAATTGTCCATAAGATTCACTAGTAATTGGATTTCAAATCGTTTAAAAACATGTTCCTTATTCACTTTCCACTGAAAATCAATCAACTTTTTGCTCCATTATTATAACTATTCTATCTTCATCCTTATCATGTAGTACAATATAATATCTAAAATAAAAACAATTTTGCGTACTAGAATCTTACAAACATTATTGTAACATACATTTTGAAATGGACAGCCTAAAGCAACATTTTGGAAAATTCAGGATTCATCAACAAAAACAAATGTATACAGTGGTTCATTCTTCTTGATGTTCTCTCTGTGGATGTGGATCATATTTTAGTAAACTTGTGAGAAATATTCCACATTGAATAATTGCTTTTTCTACAATTGCTCCACTAACATTCCTGCGAACTTAAAGTTGTCGGCTCATTGTAGGACTGTAATACGATATGTTTAATTTACTCGTTTTTGGGATAACTTTAATTTTGATAACTCATCAGTGCTAGTGAAATATCACTAACTGTTGTTTTAATAACACGCAAACGAAAGAATCGAAAAATTAATTGAGCTCAACATAAGTCCAATTATGTCAGAATGTTAAATGCACCCAATACACCACAGCGCGCATTTTGCCAGCATATGGACTGACGATACCTACATTGGATTTAATATTCGGTGAATCAACGAGTTTCATTAGTTCGGCCCTGACCGAATACAGAGAATCTGTATTTAACGTGGGCTCCAAGTTTTTCCAAAATTACAAAGTGTTTAACAAAATATAATTGTGAATTTTGTGTGAGGACACTTTTACAACAGTGAGTGCATTTACTGATATCTTCAAAAATAAGTTTACCAACAACAAAGTGGTCGATAACTGTGTATTAAACAATTTTAGTTTCATTCATTTCACATTATTATCGATAAGTAACTGGTCTCATTAGCCGGATAATTACTATCGCAGGCCCATACACCTGTTTGATCAGGTGACAGGGCCGTACTATTTTTCGGACACTCCATCATGAATACCAATCAAAATGTTCCGACTCTTCTACAATCTCAGTCTAGATCAGACGCTCCCCGAACCTATTCGTCAGCAGTTTCAAGCCCCATGTTTCCTTCAAAGGAACAAGCAATCGTCTTCAGTGCATTAGAAAACACTCGTCTTCAAGATTACCTTATTCCTCTTGGTAGTATAATTCAGCCAATAAATATAATATTCTCATCTCGGTTATCAAACAACCGGATATGCATGTATCTATCCAATAAACAACTAGTAGAAACTTTCATGAATGACTACGGACAAATAGAAGTTAATGGAATTGTAGTCAGTGCTAGAAAACTAATATCACCAGCAGAAAGAATCGTTCTCTCAAATGTTTGCCCATTTATACCTCATAATATACTGATTAATGAATTCCAAAAAATTGGCTTAGCCCCTGTTTCATCCATGATATTCTTAAGAATTGGTGCATCCCTACCGGAATATACTCACATATTGAGTTTTAGAAGACAACTATTCCTCAGTCCACACAACCTACAACTTCCAGATTCATTTTTACTTGACTTCGACAACACTTCCTACAAAATATTCATTTCTCAAGATAATATGGTTTGCTACAATTGCAAAAAACAAGGCCGCATAGCATCTCAATACTCTGAACCTATAGCACAACCTACAGTACTTCCACATGTATCAAATGAAATCCCATTAGCACCATCCCGAACAAATACAGCAACACAACCAACAGATACAAAAACTATATTTGACAACCCACAAACATCTACAACTATGGAAACTTCCCAAGCAACAGTTACTGTCGATACAAGCCAACCAAAAAGAAATTTCGACGAAATCATTACACCTGAAGCAAGTCCACCTATTATAGAGCGCCATGATTTTCCTGTACCAAAAGATAAGTCAAAAACAAAGAAGCCAAAGCTCAACTCAAAGAATGAAGATAGCAATCTACACTTAATGCAATCACTTGAACCGGCCAAAACATTTATTGAAAACCAGTCTCCTCCATTTGTGCTCAACTTCGATCAACTAATTCTTTTGCTAAGCAGTATTAGCGGATCATCAGATCCTATTAGTACTATAAAAGAGTACACCAGTGATATTTTAGCACTGACTAGTATGCTAAGTCTAATTTATCCCCACGTAAAAGACAAATCAACGAAGCGCAAGCTAACTTTACTTAAAAAGAAAATTTTTGCTCAGATCGGTAATAATTTCTCAGATTACGAAAGCGACGCCTCTCAGTTAAGCCAGAACTAACATACATAAAAATCTTTTCCTTATAAAATTCACATCAGTACTACAGTGGAATATTGATGGATTTTTCCATCGCCTTGCTATGCTTCAACTTCTCATTGCTGAACAGTCTCCGGACATAATATGTCTGCAAGAAACCAATCTGAATCCTCAAAAAATTTTTAACTTTAAATCATTCAAATGCTTTAGAAAAGATAGAATGACGACCAACAGTATATCGAGTGGTGGCGTAGCAACATTAGTTATGAATACATTAGAAGCAAGTTCATTTCCTGTAACAACTAGCTTGAAAGCCATAGTTGTCAAAGTTAAGTCAGACAATGTTTATTATATTTGTAATCTCTATCTACCGCCAAGCTCTCCTACAACTTATAACGAACTAAAAGATTTGTTCAGTCAGATACTGGCTCCTCGAATTATAGTGGGAGATTTCAATAGTCACAACATTATCTGGGGCTCGTTTCATACTGATGCTGGAGGGAATATTGTAGAAAGAATCATATCGGACCTTCAGCTTAACTTCCTTAACGATGGCTCTCCAACAAGATTTAACGTCAACACTGGGAACTCATCAGTAATTGATTAAAGTTTGTGTGACCCCCCAACTAACTCCCCGCCTTTTTTGGGAGGCCCTTCAGTACACATATGGAAGCGATCACCATCCTATTCTTATTAGGAATTAAGTAACTCTGACTCTCGAATCATTTGTTCCGAAATGGAAAACAGGATCTGCAAGTTGGACAGAATTCGACTCCTACATTAATCACGAAATGCCTGAATGTACAATGACTGACGACGTTAATGAATCTTTAAATAATTTTAACACTGTTATTTTAAAAAGTGCAGAACTCTTTATAGGAAAAACCGAGAGGACAAACAAAAAACGCACCCCTGTACCATGGTGGAGCACAGAATGCTATACGGCAATCCGTGCCGCCAAAACATCACTTAATAAGTACAAGAGACAAAAAACCGTCGAAAACAAAATAGATTTCAAAAGGCAAAAAGCGAAGGCACAGCTTATCATTAAAACAGCTACAAAAACATCATGGTCAAAGTATGTTTCCGAAAAAAACAGCGCAACTCCCATCAGTGAAGTATGGAAAAGAATAAGAAAAGTCACAGGATTCAAGTACACACCAAGATTATCTCGACTAAAGATTGATAATGCAGTCACAACCTCTCCGCAGCTAATGGCTGACGCATTAGCCAATCACTTCAAAGGTATGTCTTCCAACTCCAATTACAATAATACCTTCCTCGAAAAAAAATTAATGGTGGAAAATTCAAATCTATGCCAAGACGAAAATGAATATTCTCCATTAAATCTACCCTTTTCTATAAAGGAATTTGACGACGCACTTTATTTCCTTCAATCTGGTCAACAGCGTACATTCTACCTTTTCTGAAGCCCCAAAAGTCAAGTCTTGAGCCTGACTCGTATCGACCCATGAATTTAACTTGTTCTAATGGAGAAAATGGTTAATTACAGACTGATGTGGACCCTAGAAACATCAAAACGTCTAATAACCGAACAAAATGGCTTTAGACAAAATCGTTCTGGCATCGATAATATTATTGAACTGGAAAGTGATATCCATGAAGCACTGTCGACTAATCAATCATGTATAGCTATATTTTTTGATTCGAAAAAAGCATTTAACACATGCTGGCGATTCAACATAATTAAAGAACTCCACTCATGGAATATTCGTGGTAGTATTCTCAGATTTATTAGTAATTTCCCTAAAGACAGATCATTCCAAGTAAGAGTCCATAATTCATATTCCCAAAGTGAAACTGAAGAAAACGGAACTCCTCAAGGCTCAGTCCTTAGCTCAACACTGTTTTTAATAGCTATAAATAAGATTATTAAAGATATACCAAAGCCTCTGAAGGCTCGCTTATACGCAGACGACCTGGTAATTTATTGTAAAGGCAAATATACCAATCTAATTGCAAATATTTTTCAATCCTTTCTCACACAATTAGAACAATGGTCTCTCCTCACCGGCTTCAAATTCTCAAACAAAAGGAATACTATTTTCTAAAAGGATTCCAGAATCTCATCCCAAACTTATTTTATATGATGAGGTTATCTCGTTTGAGCCATCAGTTAAATTTCTCGGAATGTGGTTGGACCAAAAACTTTCTTGGAAAGAACATATAAAGCAAACCATATTATCATGTCATAAAAGGCTAAACATAATGAAGACATTAAGTAACAAAAATTGGGCATCTGATTATACTATGCTGCTTAATATTTACAAAAGCTTAATAAGATCTAAAATAGACTATGGATCAATTGCTTACGCCTCCGCATCTAAAACCACATTAAAATTACTCGATACAGTTCATAACCATGGAGTCGGAATTGCTCTTGAAGCTTTTAGAACAACTCCAATTGATAGTATTCACAGTGAAACGGGTGAACCTCCTCTACATTATCGGAGAATGTATCTAACGTTGTCACATGCTACCTCAATTGCATCGAATAAAAATGAGCCCCTTTATAACAACACCTTCACCGATAAATATTGACAACACTTCAGCTATAAGCCACAAAGAGCTAAACCTTCCTACGAAAGGATCAGAATATTTTTAAATTATTTGGATATACAATTTCCTCCTGTATTTCCCGTAGACTTGGATCATCCACCACCCTGGACTATTAAGATCCCTAGTGTTAATACAACACTAAGTATGTTTAACGAACACGAAGTAAACCCAGCAATATTGAGAGCTAAATTTAATTTAATTCTAGAACAACAATACAGTGAATGCACTAAAATATACACTGATGCATCTAAATGTGAAACAGGGGTAGGGGTTGCCATTGTAAACTCGGAGAATGTTTCCCAATACAGACTGCCTTCCAGCCTCAGCATCTTCTCTGCTGAACTTTTTGCTTTATACAAAGCTCTCCAACTCGTAAACTCACAGACATTTCCAAACAGCCTCATTCTTAGCGACTCCCTCAGTGCTTTAAGAAGTTCACAGCAAATTTACCAACAAAACCCTATTGGAAAATTAATAAAGGCTGAATTACTGGAAGCTAAGTTGAATTTCAAAAGTGTTAGGTTTATATGGATACCATCGCATATTGGAATCGAAGGCAACGACATAGCAGATGCTAGTGCGCGTGACGCGATCTTTAACACTAATTTGAAAAGTGAATGTCGAAGCGTTGCTAGTGATTCAAAAGCATTTTTTAAAGCGAAAGTGTATAGTGCGTGGGAACGGGAGTGGTCGATTTCAAGATCAAAGCTGGGGGAAGTAAAGAGTGATGTATCTCCATGGCAACCCACTACTAAACATAGGAAAATACAAATTACATTAACACGGCTTCGACTGGGACACTCAAGATACACACATTCCCATTTATTCACAAATAGTGAACCTCCGATGTGTACAACGTGCAATGTAATAAATAGCATAAAGCATATTCTTATTGTATGTCCAAAATACACTGTCGAACGAGAGACAAATAATTTTCCAAACAAGCTGGAAGTCCTCCTCGGAAAAGACTGCCAATACCAACAAATCATAGACTATTTGAAATCGATAAACTCATTATATAGGATCTAAGTATTGTAATATTATTGTATTGTCGCTAATAACCTTCTGGTGGATGCGACATGCTTAAAAAAAACGAGTTTCATTTGATATGAAATTATCACGCATTCTTTATATTTATCAGTAACATGCAACCAACGAATTTTAAAATCTCCCAGGATTAATGCTGTTAAACATACTGATTGACATAACGAATGACATAAAAGCGAACGTCTCTGTATTGACACTTTGTCACGTGGATAACGGTTTTTATGATGTACAAGCCATTCCATCTCCGTTCACAAAAAACTGGAACTTTCCTGAAATCAAAGAATATTATTTAACGACCGGGAGCTGCCAGGGCTCCACAACTCGAAGATCAGGTTCTTCAAATTATTGACAAATAACCAGAAATCGTTAAGGGCCAGTTGTATGAAGCATGGTTAACCTAATGTCAATGGTTAACCCACGATCACAGCTATTAAAGTGTTGTACGAAACGTAGTCAAGAATTATTTTGGTTAACTCATGAGTTAACTATGCAATTTACTGAACCACCAAAAATGGTGGTTTAACTAAAGTTCATTGAATAAACTTCAAATTCTGATGTAACATAACTTACAATTGACTGTTATATAACCTATCATTTATAAATTTTTATTGTTTACAATGGAAAACGTGGATTATTTTGAAGAGTTAACGGATGATGAGGATTTCCTAGGAGTAGTAGAAGAAGGTTTATTTACTTATTTGTATACGACTTTTATACCTTATTGAGATTTTATGCTGGGTTTTAGGTTTAAGAAGAAACGCTCGCATATTTCGAGCAAGAAAAAATCATTTTGAAGAGTGGACGGAAAATGATTTTTTTGATTGATTCAGAATATCAAAAGACGCTGCAATTTAATTTTTTTATGTTCAACTGATCACAACACGTACAACGATTGATTTATTTGACTATGGTCAACATGTCAACCTGGTTCAGTTGATCAATTGGTTAACTACGTTTCATACAACTGGCCCTAAGACTACTGGAGTAAAACGATGATATATTTTATTGAGCATCAATGAATTCCCTCCAAAATCATACTAAAAAATCCATAAGACATAAAACCTATAACAGTTGTTTCATGCCATTGGCGTTACAAACGATGTTTCATTCCAACAGCCACTTTATTATTGACATTTGAGGTTCTGTTTGAAGTAATCATTCACTGTCGAATATTTTAAGACGTTTAGCTAGTTTATCACTGAGTGTTGTGTGTTTTCTTTTATCTAAAACCATGCAACCTTAAAAACTTTTGGTGGAAAAATTAGCCACAGTCAAGGCTGGCCTGAGCCTCAATTTTTTCTGATGGCCAATCATTCATTGAATGTTCAAATATTTCAACGATGCGAAGAATTTTCATATATCAAGGGTCTGTATGTAAAAATCTCGAAAATATTCAATTTCGAAATATGTGTAATTTAAACCATACACTTATGATATACTAATTTTGTGTCAACCGACAAAATGTGTGAACGTTTCGCTACTGATTTGAAGTCGAATGTTAATTTTACAGCACGGTGCTGGTTTTGACAACAAGTTCGCGCATACGACTGCAACTTCACGTGGCTTTCTCATATTTGCAACGTCTGCCTCTTCCAATCAGACACCCGGTACAAGAGTCACGTATAAATGGGATTAAAGTGAAATGATAAAGATTAATTGCCAGCAAAATATTATGTTCCATTTTGACTCTATTTTTTTTATTAACCATACAGCTTTAACATGACCCCAACCGGCTTCTTTTTACTCTCGCACATCATGAATTACCTTTGTGGTTTTTTTAACGACGGAAAAAGCTGTTGATGCATTAAGAATGCATGTTCTGGAAAGTTAAATTGACTCACATAAATAATATCTGAACACTCTGCTCTGGGACCTTCATGGAATATTTAAAACAATTAATTCAGGCTCCTATAGCTTTCCTTCGTATTGTTTTGTTTGATTCATACTTCATACACGGTTTCCATTTAATATTAGATGAAAGATAGACTAGTATTATTGTAAGAATCTGATATTCACCCTTATTCTAAGATTTCACTTCCATGTATTATGGAAGATATCAAATAAATGAATTTTGAACAATTTTTTTTTGATCATGAAAAAGCAGTACTTAGTTTCACATCGTATTGTTCTTCAAAAATAAAGCTCTATTAATAACTCTATTTTTTGTTTTTTCAAACAAAGTCACGTCAACAAAGAACTGAAATGGTATGAATTTTAATTGCGGTTTAAAAACGATTCTCGTTTGTGGAGGTATTTTGATATCAAACAGAGCATCCAAAAGGAGCCGCATGAAGTAAACTCGACAATTTGCATGACCGAATTTTACCATTAAAATGGTGATTTGGACGATTTAAACGATACTCGAACTACTGATGGGGCAATAAGATTAGAAAAACCATTAAATCGGTTTTGATTCGTGTAGAATGAGCGATTTCCGTTCAGAAGTTGTTTTTCAGCTATAAAAAATTAACGATGCACCATCTTAAATGATGACTGTACTTTTTTATTCATTTCACAATATAGTTTCAACTTTCCGGAAGTATAACCTAATGGAAAATAAACTGGATAAAATATTATTCAAACAGAATTTAATTTATTTTCAACTGCAGAGACGGTCTGAGCACCATATAAACCATATCTACAAATTGACAAAACGTACCGAAACTACTTTTACAGTTTAAATAAAATGCACTTCGCAATACTGCTCACGTCATTCACTCCAAATCCCCTTAAAATAGTATTAGGGAAAGCTCCTTTGATTATGTCTATAGTAAACAACTTATTCGAATGATATACAGGAAGTTTCCAACAAGGTGACCCCGTCTCTAGAATATGTGGAAAACTGAAAAATAATAAGGAACACTTGCCCTTTTTTTAATTTACCAAAATGTGTGTTTATATATGAAAACACATTATACCAAATATCAGCCCTTAAATCGCAATACTTATTTCACAAAAAAATAATTAAAGTTGCAATCGCCACCGGGTATATTCAAACGAAGCAGAATGCGCGGCAGCTGCTGTGACGTCACACCGCACCTCGTGCATCGGTAACCATAGAAAGCACCCGGCCGGCACGAGTTTGACAGCCATTTGAAGCATTTCTTATTGATTTTTTATCGAATTCGAATCGTGAGCGTCAGTTTCTCAGTTCTTAAGTGTTGTTTGAATTGTCAGTTTACGATCGCCTGACTCGAAAAGTGCGGTCTGACGTCACAACCAATGGCAGCGCGTTTTAAGAGCAGTTCAAATTATTCAAATTTTAACCCCTTATTTCTCAGGTAATTTAATCGTTATTGGAATTTTTCTTTTTCTACGAAGTTCCTTATGATAATATCTTACGATTTTAAAATTGTTTCTAAATGATTTTATTTTTTTTGGAAGTTCCCTATTGGGGTTTGCTCAGTAAAAAATTTTCGTACCGCCATCGTATCCAAGATAAGGGCATTGCCGAAACTACTGGCAACATTGTAATGAAATTTCATATGAATATGTCTTGGAACCTGATACATCCCATGAATTTGTTTTTATATCCGTTCCTCATAGAGGGCGCTAGTAACACGATTCGTACCATGTGGTATCGAACATTTTTTTTCCGGGCCGTGATGGGAAACTCATGTTCGACTGGGTCCTCAACCAGTACCCAGACAGTGTTGGACTCATCTCCAACGGAGATGGCTACCAACCAAACCCACCTCAAACTCACACACTCTCCATCATCTTCTTTCCTCTATCACTCCTACCTCTCTCATGCCATAGCGAGTCCTACTCTTCTCCTAATCATGCTCTCTACCTAGCCACTTATCTCCATCCATTCCTCCTCGCCCCTCAACATAATCTCCACCATATTTTCCCAATACACCGCCTCTCCCAGTTTATTTCCTAACTTCTCCAAAACTTCCTCATTCTTCCGGCATCCTAACACATGTGTCACATAATCCTCCACTTCACATCTCTCGCACACTCCAGTTTCTCTTTTCCCAATCTTGTGGAGGTAACCCACTCTTGACCCATGCCCTGTGAGCACCTGCGTCAAGAAGTAGTTCACTTTTCCAAATTTCCGGTCCACCCAATTTCTCCTGCTCCCAATCGCTCCTTTCAGCGCGCCCTCATACTCATCCCACCTTCTCTCCATTTCCTCATCCATCCATTCCTGTACTTCCTCTCTGCTTGCACCCCTCCAGCGTTTCTGTGTGGCTCTAGCCATCAAGTCTAATGGATAGGACCGTGACAGCACTGCTGCTGCCAGTCCAACCACTGTCCTGTACGCCTCTACCACCCTCAGAAGTATTCCTCTCTGCACCCGCAGGAGTGGTCTAACCCTCGCATTCACCCCTGCTTCCTCACCCCACACTTCCGCGCCATACAGCATACTCTGCTCTACCGTTCTGCCAATTATCCTCCCCTCCCATTCTCCCGGTCCTTTCAAGTTACCCATTAATCTTCCTAGCCACGCTGCCCTTACTTCTGCCTTCTGTGTAGCCTTCAACATATGGGTTTTGAAGTATAATTGGCTATTCAACCACACCCCCAGATACTTCACCGCTTCCTCCATCCGAAATTTCTTCCCCTTCACCATCACCCCAACCTCCCTTGCCTTGCTCCGCCCCTTCACCAGTAGCCCCACTGTCTTATCCTCAGCCACTTCCAGTCCACACCGCTCTATCTTCTCCACAATCTTCCTCCACATCCTCTCCGCCTTTCTTTTAATCTCCACCTCTCCCTTTGCCATACCAGACATACATCGTCCGCATACACCGTAATCTCACATCCCTCTTCACATACTATCCCACAAACTTCATCAAACACACACTTCCAAAGCGTCGGTCCCAGAACCGAGCCCTGGGGCACTCCAATCTTCGTCCCATACCTTTTCCCCCCAGTGTCCACTATCAAACGTCCCGTCAGGTAGTCCTCTACTAGACTAACTAGCCCCTCCCCTACTCCGAGCTTTGTCAACGCGCTTAACACCGCCCGTTTACTGACACTGTTTAACGCGTTTTCCACGTCGAAGAACACAAGCATGGCCAATTTCTTCTTCCTACCGTTACCTTGCCTAGCCCTTTGCAACAAGTCCACCACCCTGCCCAGCGCTGAGATGCATGACTTCCCTCCTACAAACCCATGTTGGTTTTTCCTAAAACCCCCATTCCTATCAACTTCCTTATCAATCCTAACCTTTAATATCCCCTCCATCAATTTACCCAATCCACACAGCAGGCTGATGGGCCTGTAATCTCCCACTCGCTTTCCATCCCTACCCGTCTTCTTCACAAGGATCACCTTGGCCACCTTCCACTTTTCCTCCCTCAGTATCCTGTTAAACAGTTACAAAAAGTATTCCCCATTGTCATCCAACAGCCTCTTCACCATATCACCTCTCTTTCCATCTATACCTGGGGCTTTCCTTACCTCAACATTTCTTCCCTCCTCCTTTACTTCCCACTTCTCCACCGACCTTATCCCTCTCATTTTCCCTATCTCCCTAGTATTCTGGGCTTCCCGAATTCTGCCCTCCACACCTCCTTCTACCCCTGCAAACAATTTCTCTATAATCTCTTTCTCCCACTCTTCCACTAGCACAACGTTCCTATTTCCACCCATTCTTCTCACCGCTATCTCATACGCCTTCCCCCATGGGATGTTTCACAACTCTTCCAGTAACTCTTCCCACTTTCCTCCTTTTTTCCCTCTCCACCCTGCGCTCCAGTTCCTTCTTCTCCTCCTTATATCCACCTTTTCCCTCCATCTCTACACTTCCCCTCAACATTCGTCTTCGTACCTCCTTACACTCCCTCCACAGACTCTCTATTCCCTCATTCCACCAGTAATTAGCCCTCCACTTGCGCCTATTACCCCTTTTTCCTTCTCTCCCGCAGCCCTGTATCACATCATACAGTTTCTCTACTTCATGCCCAAGTCCCCTTCCTATTTCTTACCTTACTTTCTTCCTCATTCTTTCTGCCTCGGCCTTCGTCCACTTCTATCCCCACTGTTCCACCAATTCCTTTCTCCCTCTTATAGACGTTTTCACATACCTATGTAAACTCAAGCTTTCCTCATCATCCAGTACTCTCCAACTACTCACTATTTTCCTCAGCCATTCATCACACGCTGTTATGTCAATAAATGATGAACCCCCGTCACCCCTCACGAAGGTGGGCAACAGTCCATCATTCAGCACCGTAAATCCTTCGGATGTCAACACTTCCTCCAGGATCTCTCCTCTCCTGTCCGTTTTTCTCCCTCCCCAGGCAGTAATTTTGGCATTGAAGTCGCCTGTCACCATTCTTCTTATAACCCTTCTGTCCCATCAGCTCTAACCCACGCGACCATCTTCTTCAGCACCTCCACCTCCACCTCCACATGCTCAAGCCTGTGTAGCTCAACTCTGACACCGCTCCCCACTCCCACAAACAGTCGACTCATCATATTAAACACCTTCCTACCATCTTACAACCCTCCTCCATCCGACAGATCAACACCTCCGCGTTGACCCTGGTCCCTTTTCTTTCAGTGGTGCGTACCTCCTTAACACACTCCATTTCCTTCCCTTTTTCTGCCAGCATCGGATACCTATCCCTGAACATCTTCTGTATCCCCTTCTACATTCCACTGTCCTCCTTAGTCACCCACACCACTTTTATTTTTTTCTCCCCTAGAATGGGATTTCCCACTTTCACCTCTATTTCCTCCCGTTTCTTGTCCTCCCAGTTCCTATTTCTAATCCCATTCCATCCATCCCAGTCTCTTTTTCCGGTCTCCCATCGTGTTTGCCTCCTCTCCATCCTATCTTCCTCTCTTCTCAACTCCTCCAATTCCCTGACTCGCTCCTCCGCCGCCGACTTTTGCTCTTCCAGCCTTTTCACCCTCTTCTCCCGTCGCCTTACCATCTCCTCCAATCTCTCTACACTCTCCCTCCCTTCCTCCTTCCCATACTCCACTTCCTCCCGTCCTTTCTCCTTCTGTTTCGTCTTCTGCTCCTTATCTTCCAAAGGCGATACCTGCTTCCTTTTCACCCCAGTATCGCTCCACTCACTGGTCTCTTCCGCCTTATCAGGTGTTCGTTTCATCATCCTCGATTTTCCAAAAATTCCCTTTCCTTCTCTCTCCTTCCCCACTGCTTCTTGTTCCATTTTCCTTGCATACTCCATATAACATCCCACGAGTAGCTAGGGAATTGAATGTCCACCACCACAGAGCCCCGCTTGTGGTGGTAAGGCTGGATACTCCGGGAGGTCGCCAGGTATCCCGAAGGCACCGTTCCTGACTGACTTTCGCGTAGCCATTCATCTATTGTCACGGTAGCTAACAACGTAGATTATGGATTGTTTTATCGAGTTTTACTCCTCTAGGCTTCTGCCACGGTTGCCTCCGGACGCAGTGGCTGCCGCTGCCTACAATCACACAACATAGCTGCCTCCCCTATGCTGCTGGTTTTTTATCGAGGTTTACTACTCTATTCCCTTTGATCCGCGAGCAACTATCCGGGTTGCCATACTGGAGCCTTATTTATTGCTTATCCCGAGGGTTGTTGGTCATGGAGGCCCTTACAACTTGAAGAGCACGATTCCCCTGACCACTAACTCCCTCTGGAGACACCCTATCAGCCATTGGGACGCGCCGTGTCGGGTAGGAGAACCCTTCTACGGAGACTTGTATGAGAGATTAGGGGTGAATCACTTCCAGCCTTCCTCATCCAACCCTCCGAAGCACGGTGTGGTATCGAACATAACTTTCTTAAGGTTAGATTCATCAATCAAAATTTCAAATTAACTTGAACATCATTAAATTTCACACCAAAAAGGTGCCACTCAACCTTTCTATCAAGGTGCGGTAGAACTCCATCGTTTATAAAAAATGGATTCGGAATGAGTGATTGTTCAAGAAATCCAGGTACATATCACCATTGAAATTTCCAGGTTTAATGTGATAATCTATTATTTTCGGTGCACGCGAATTCCCGTCAGGTTCCTGGATGAACAATACAATACACTTGAGTTCCTGTCCAACACTTGCAGGTATCTTAGTCCGGCACTCGAATTGCCCTCCAGTTTATTTAATATGTTCTGTTATCGGGATTGCCCTAATAGTTTACCCAGGCGGGGTTAGGTTAGGTTAGGTCTCTTATTATTCATGAAATAAATGTACAAATGCCTCTACCATTTAATTTATTTCATATTTCCTTATTCTCCTTAATTTTGTGGTTATCTTGTTGCTCGCAATTCGGCTCCTAATTTTGGTGCTCTTACACGTATTCAGGTAGAAAATGACCGCTGCGCGCAACTTATCCCTGCCCAAATAAACACCTTTCGAACAGGTCAGTTTTCACCCTGACGGGAACTCGAGTGACAGCTTCACGTATCCTAATTATGACACAGGTAGAGTGGTTATCCTAACGGGAATTCGAGTGTGTCTATTATTTTGTTACTCAAAGCTGCTGCCCAAACATTAACTTCAAATGAATTTTGGTAATGTGATCCCTTTTGACTAGTTTCTCATCATACCAGGAATTATGGGAGTTAAATGTATCTTATCGCGTGGAGGTAGACTTGGAAAGATGAACGTGATAAGAATAAATTGATAAAAATTTCGATTGAGGGCTGTCCTTTCTTGTAATGTTTGACATCAATTTACTTTAACCGGCAGATCGTCTGGCGAGAGCTCTTGGATTTGTTTGTGATAAATAGTGATAAGGATGTAGCTGCTGTATCCTCCGCTGTACTTGGAGAAGATGTAATTGATTATCTTGACATATTTCTCATGCTTACTGTTGGATCTTGATCAACTAAATTCCAACAGAATCTCTTCTTATTGATGGTTTTTGTTGTAAAATCACGCAAAAACCTTTCTGTTCTACCGATTTATGAAGAAATGAGGCGAATAGCCAATATATTTGTTATCTATCCTACTCTCAGTGAATAACTATGTAAATAGTTCCAGGTAGGTATACTTCTGGTATCGAAACCCATGGTTGATTATCAGACTCTTTCGATTATACAGGTGGAGAAAGATTTTTGGTGTCGATGAATTTTGGTACTCCCCATTGTTATCCAACAGCCTCTCACCATATCACCTCTCATGCCATCTTTCCCTGAGGCTTTCCTTACCTTAAAATGTTTCCCCCCCTCCTCTACTTCCCACTTCTCTACCGACCTTATCCCTCTCATTTCCCCTATCTTCCTAGTATTCTGGGCTTTCCGAATCCTGCCCTCCACACCTCCTTCTACCCCTGTGAACATTATTTTCACCGCTAACATAGGCCTTCCCCCATGGGTTGTTTTCCAACTCCCCCAGTAACACTTCCCACTTTCTTCTTTTCTCCCTCTCCACCCTGTGCTCCAGTTCCTTCTTCTTCTCCTTATATCCACCTTTTTCCTCCATCACTACTTTTCCCCTCAACATTCGTCTTCGTTCCTTCTTACTTTACCTCCACAGACTCTCTATCTCCTCATTCCATTAGTAATAAGCTTACCCCTTTTTTCTTCTCTCCTGCAGCCCTGTATCACATCATACAGTTTCTCCACATCATGCCCAAATCCCCTTCCTATCTCCTCTTCTTCTCCTCTTCCTGTCTCATTATCACTGCCTCGGCCTTCGTCCACTTCCATCCCCACTCTTCCACCAATTCCTTTCTCCCTCCTTTTATATTCGTCTTCACATACCTATGTAAACTCAAGCTTTTCTAATCCTCCAGTATCCTCCAACTAGTCACTATTTCCCCCAGCCATTCATCATACGATGTTATATCAATAAATGATGATTCAGCATCACCCCCACGAAGGTGGGCAACAGTCCATCATCCAGCACCGCCAATCCTTTGGATGTCAACACTTCCTCCAGGATCTCTCTTCTCCTGTCTGTTTTTCTCCCTCCCCAAGCAGTATTCTTGGCATTGAAGTCACGTGTCACCATTCTGTCACCATCTTCACAGATCCACACACCACATCCACTTGCCTCCTACCAGTTACCTCATATAGAACATTATGTGCTACTCTGCATTTCCCTAAATTTATTTGTAACACCCTCCATCCCTCCTTTACATTTTTTCTTCCCGAGGTCTGCCCTTCCTCCTATTTGACCAGACTAATTCCCTCTAAGGGGTCTAAGGGGTCCATAGGATGCGTCCCATTTTTTCCATCTCCGTCTACATCAACTACCTTCCTCCCCCTACTACACTCTGTCTCCCTGGCTTGTGTCCCCTTTCCCCACATACCCTACAAAGGAAAGCTTGCCGACAGGCTCGGGCCCAACGCTCTTATATAGCCAGCATTCCCTTATCTTCTCCACTCTCTTCGCCTTACATCCCGCTTCCTGATGGCCCTTCATTCCACAACCAAAACATCTGCCCTCCTCTCTCCCCTCTATAATATTTACCCCATTCAAGTCCAGCTTAATCTACCGTTTTCCTAGTAAGGCTACCGCCTTCTCACATTCCACCCTAACCACCGACATTTTCATGCCGTTCCTCTCCCTCACCACTTTCAACAACCTTGTCCCTTCACCAATCAATTCCTTTATTTTCTCACTCACTACTCCTTCTTCCATCCATGGGTCTATCCCTACCATCTCAATGGTTTTTGTTTCCCTCCCCGCCTCCACTGCTCTAGCTCCTGCCACCTTTTCCACCTCCTCCAGAATCCCCCCCCCTCAACCCCCTTCTATAACCACCTCTATAATATATTCCCTGTTCCTTGAGACTCTGAGTCTATCCACCCACTTTCCTTCCATTTCCGCCAATCCCTTCTTAATCTTATCCATCCCCTTCTGATTGACTTCTTTAAGATCCTTCAGGATCACCGCCTAATTCCTGACCTTCTTTTCCCTATCTATATAAATAGTCACCTCAGTCCCATCAGCTCTAACCCACTTGACCATCTTCTTCAGCATCTCCACCTCCATGTTCGACTCATCATATCAAACAATCTCTCATCCCTACAATCCCCCTTCATTCGACAGATCAACTACTCCGCGTTTACCCTGGTCCCTTTTCTTTCCGTAGTGCGTACCTCCTTAACCCACTCCAATTCCTCTTCTTTTTATGCTATCATCGGATACCTATCCCTAAACATCTTCTGTATCCCCTTTCCCATTCCACTGTCCTCCTTAGTCAACCACACCACTTTTATCTTTTCCTTCCCTAATGGGATTTCTCACTCTTCCGTTTTTTGTGCTCCCAGTCCCTATTTCTAATCTCATTCCATCCATCCCAGTCTCTTTTCCCGGTCTCCCATCCTGTTTGCCTTCTCTCCTTCCTATCTCACTCTCTTCTCAACTCCTCCAATTTCCTGACTCACCCCTCCGCCGCCAACTTTTGCTCTTTCAGCCTTTTCACCCTCTTCTCCAGTCGCCTTACCATCTCCTTCAATCTCTCTACACTCTCCTCCCCTTCCTACTTCCCATTCTCCACTTCCTCCCGTCCTTTCTCCTTCTGATTCCTCTTCTGCTCCTTATCTTTCAGAGGCGATACCTCCTTCCTCTTCACCCCTGTATCACTCCACTAACTTGTCTCTCCCGCCTTATCAGGTGTTCGTTTTACCATCCTCGATTTCCCGAAAATACTCTTTTCTTTTGTTTCTCCCTCCACTGCTTCCTGTTCCATTTTTTTCACATACTTCATAATACATCCTACGAGTAGCTAGGGAATTGAATGTCCACCACCACAGAGTCCCGCCTGTGGTGGTAAGGCTGGATACTCCGGGAGGTCACCAGGTATCCCGAAGGCACTGTTCCTGACTGACTTTCGCGCAGCCATTCATCTATTGTCACGGTAGCTAACAACGTAGATTACGGATTGTTTTATCGAGTTTTATTCCTCTAGGCTTTTGCCACGGTTACCTCCGGACGCAGTGGCTGCCGCTGCCTACAATCACACAACATAGCTGCCTCCCCTATGCTGCTGTTTTTTTATCGAGGTTTACTACTCTGTTCTCTTTGATCCGCGAGCAACTATTCGGGTTCCCATACTGGAGCCCTATTTATTACTAATCCCGAGGGTTCATTGGTCATGGAGGCCCTTACAACTCGAAGAGCACGAGTACCCTGACCACCAACTCCCTCTGGAGACCCCCTATCAGTCATTGGGACGCGCCGTGTCGGGTAGGACAACCCCTCCACGGAGACTTGTATAAGAGATTAGGGGTGAATCACTTCCAGCCTCCCTCATCCAACCATCCGAAGCACGGAACATTTGGAATATGAAAATATTCAACCATTCGATGGTCATGCTAAATTCCATTTAATTCCAGGTCGCTCCGGTCAGCAAGACCGTTGTAGCAGGAAATCAATATGGGTGTGAAGATCTAAAAAAATTAATGGCCATTGTGCTGCTATCTAATAATGCGAATTCACATTTTTGAATTTGTGATATTTATGTAAAATGTAGGTAATTTTTCATCGAATAAAGACACTATTGAGTTACTCACGCGTAAAAATGAAGGACGCCACGCACATGCGTACGCGTAGCAATTTTGCGCGCACAAACACGATCCGGCGGCTGTCGGTCTTTCGAGAAGATCAAAAGGTTTTCGTACGCATAACATGCTCAGTGTGGACGTAGTTGTTGTGTTTTGTTGGTGAACTGAATGAAAATGGAATGGATCAATGAATTATGCCTGAAATTAATAGATGAGTACGAAAAATACTTCGCATTTTAATAGACATAAGAAGCAGGATGCTTGGATTACCAAAGCTACAAATTTAAACATTAGTGTTTTGGATGTAAAACAAAAAATAAGCAGTCTGCTAGGTTCTTTCCGCAGAGAAAAAGCTAAAGGTACACAGACTACTGGAACAGGTGGAGGTAAGTAAATACTGAAAGTATGAATAACATTTTATTAATAGATAATGGTATATAAATTGCTCATTTATTACTGCCGCTTCAACTTCATAACCTTCTTCTAGGTGCTGACGAAGTTTATGTATCCAAGAGGTTCGCATTCGAGAGGTTTCACTTTTTATTAGATAAAGACGAGCCCAAAGACACAGCTGACACAGGTAAACAGTTGAATACAATATTTTCATACAAATTAAGCATATTCATCCTGCCACGGCACACGGCCATTGGTTGAAAAGTAGGTAGGTATTAGCGATGTCATGGTGTCATTCTGCATTCTCCAACTACCCGCTATAAACTGTCCATTAACTTCATTGTCGAAAGTTCCTGGTGGCGTATATACATCTTTAGAGTGATGATTTCGTGTTAGAAAATTGTGTAAAAAAAAGTATTGCCAATACCATATACTTCACTTTTACTGGCTGGAGTAGCATAGGTTTTCTCAATATCCGAAACAGCGGACAAAATTCCAAATGCATTCTCTACTAATCTGCGAGCTCGACTAAGTCTTTAATTAAAAATAAGTTCAGGAGATATTTGTTGAAACTGGCCTGAGAACGGTCTCATGACATTTCGAGATAAAGCAAATGCTTCATCGCCAAGAAAAACATACGGTATTTTCTTCTCACGATCGGATAAATTAGAATCTTCTGGTAGGTTCAACTCGTTCCGGGCCAATTTCTTATAGAGCTCACTATGTTTAAATACTCCACCGTCCGAGATTCTTCCTTGACATCCAACATCAGCATATATGAAATTATAGTCGGCATCAACCACCGCGAATAGCACAATACTGAAAAAACCTTTATAATTGTAATATTCGCTCCCACTATTAAATGGCGCTTGTAAAGCAACATGCTTGCCATCTATTGCCGGAACGCAATTTGGAAAATTCCATAATTATGCGTATCTTTTTGAAATTTCAAGCCATTCTTCAGGGGTTGATGGCATCTGAAAATAAACACAATGTGTTATTGTTCCGATCTTTACTTGAGGAAAATCCATGTTTACCTGTTTATAATAAACTATACAAGCAAACTAAGTCTCAAAACACCTCATGTTCAAAATCAAAGTCAAAAATTGAATGTTTTAGAATCATTAATAAATACAAAAAAGATAAATAGCTTTACCAACGTTTAACACATGTTTCGGAGTATCCTTTGTGGGTCAGGCACCTTAACGCCTCGACCACTCTCATTAGATGTTTTGTAGTATATTTTCTAAAGAATCTACAGTGTTAGCAAAATAATTGTTAAAATGAATTATCAAATTAGTGGAAATCAAACAAATGGTTCGCTTGTTTAGTTTACCTATTATAAACGTGCAAATAAAATATTTTTATATTTTCAGTGCGAAAACATCGACGAAAATATTGCCGAAGAATATGTTTCAGAAAACATTGATGTAACTCTGACGGGTGATAATGAGACTGGTGGCAATGCTTCATCTATAATAGAAAACCCTGTTTCCGTTAATAATAAAACGGACGAGTGCCATACCTACTTTCCAATCGCCCAAACCAAAAAGAAACAAAATAAGTTCAAAGAACAGCAACTCAAGAGCTGGAGAGGCCGATCGCCGTTGCTTGTCCGCAAGAACCTGCAGATCCATGCTCTGTTTATGGCGCACATGTCGGAGACAAATTAAAAACATATAGCCCGAGGACACGTGTTGAAGTTGAGCATGCAATAAACTAAATTTTATATGCAGCAGACAGGGGAAATTAAGAAAACTCTCCCATGAATGCGTATGCACGTATGGACTGGACCCATCGAACACCTTATTCTGGAAGTATTTCCCAATCAAAATCAAGTTCTCAATGCCCTACACCCAGTTCTTCGCATTCATCACTGGATATGCCAGATCTAAATGCTGTTTATCTAGATCTATAAACTTGTAAACTTACGATATACCATTTCCTTTTAAATAAATTTTCTTGTTTATCCTATTTGATGTTATTCTCAGTTTTGTTTTTGTTCTAGTTTATTTTTTATTTAAGATTATACATTACATTACGTTTATGAATAAATTAATATCTTTTCATACTCACCCGAACATGTTCTTTTAGCACATCAATCAGCGCCTTGCAGACTTCAGGAATAATTGTAGAAATTACCTGCTTCGAAATTCTGAATAAATACTGTAGACTCGTGTAGGAATCTCCGGTGGCGAAGAAACGCAAGGTAATAGCTAACCGTTCTTTATAATACATCTTCTAAATTCAGTATCAGTTTCACCAATTTTTGGACCAATCGCATTTATTAGAAACATAAAATCTTCAGATGACATACGATTAAAATTTTTAAAGTGACCACTGTTCTATTGTAGCCTCATATCTGTTAATAAATTATACCCACTGTATGCCTGCCTGCTCTCAAATAATTTTGTAATCCACAATCGTTCACGGTTTTTCCTATTTTTCTCTACCTCTTGCAAAAGTATAAAGGCGGCACTTGTAATAATCACATTTCGTCTTCTCGGCGACATTTCAACAATATCACTGGAACGACAATTTAACGCGCACTGATTTTATGCTAAAAATAACTTTCGCGAACAATATATTTGCTTTTGTGTGCGCACGCAATTCGTGCGAGTAAAAATGCTCTAGTCAGTACCCGCCTTTAGAGTATCTGTTGATAATAGTATTGTTCGCATGTGTTAAGAGGAATATATAGGGTTGTCCAAAAAAAAAACGGAATTTCCTTTTTTACTGATATTTTTTTTATTTATAGGTCTATTTTATTGATGTCGGTTTTGTCTAAAAGATAATTGAACACACTACTAATCTAATATTTCGCGTTTTGTTTAAAAAACAAAATGGCGGACACATCCAAACTTAACCAAACTTTAAAACTGACTGGAAATTTTTTGTTTCGCACTGTATATGTTTGCGAATTATTTTACGAAAGTTCAGACATTTGTGGATGTAACGAGAGGTCAAACATAGAAATCGGTCAAAAATTGTCTGATGTATGGCTCGGAAAAAACAAGTATGTCATTTTGTTTTTTTCGAGCCATACATCAGTTGAATGTATACTTGATTGTAAAATTTGAACCTCAGGTAACAAATTTTCGGTTGCAGTTCTAGCCTTTTCGATAATATCTGGAGGAGTATTTTCAATGTCCGAATTGGACAACTCAAAAGATAAATTATTTTGATCTTGATTCATAATTCCCAAAAATAATGCTTAATAGGTTAATGTTTTTATAATTAATAAATTAAAATAAATAATAAAATAAATCGGTTACTTACTATTGGTTTAAATTAGGAAATTGTACACTTATAAGAAATTCACTATTAGGTTGAATTGTTGGAAAAAAGTTGACAAAAAAAGTTGACAGGTCAAAGGTATCTTTATTTGACATTTCGGTGCGGTACTTTTTGCATTACTTTTCCAACGGTTATCAAAAGAATTAAGAAAAGGCCTGCTTTACGTATAGAAATTTGTGTAGAAAAGCGTGTTTTGCGTAGTGGTTGTAGGAAAAAGGTTTTTTTTCCTTAAGTGTGTCGTGGAAAAATATATTGTTCGACTCGTGTGGACTGTCCATATCCACACTAGTTGCACAAAATACTATTACGTACTACACCACAATCATATTGTTTTCATCTAGTTTCAAATATTGAGCTTGTTTGAATTAAAAAAAAATAGCCAATTTATTGCAGCAAGATAAATTACAGATCTACATATTTTGTTCGACGATCCACGCGAAATAAGTCGCGGCACAGTTAATGGTGAGGTTTATCTAGATTTTTTTATCAACTTTTAGTGCCTACCTAAAAATAGATATTTACGTAATTAGTTATGAAAAGAGCGATATTGTTCAACAAGCGTAATATTTGCCAAAA